>VXBR01010920.1:319827-617052 GCA_013400215.1 Cisticola juncidis
ACAGGGGCTGTGAGGGGATGTGAGGGGCACACAGAACTGTGAAGGGCTGTGAGGGGCACACAGGGGCTGTGAAGGGCACACAGAACTGTGAAGGGCTGTGAGGGGCACACAGGGGCTGTGAAGGGCACACAGAACTGTGAAGGGCTGTGAGGGGCACACGGGGCTGTGAGGGGCACACACGGGCTGTGAAGGGCACACAGGGCTGCAGGTGCCGGCCGGGCAGCGCGGGGCTGAGGAGGACGAGGAGGGCTGAGGATGCTCCGGTGAGGCGGAGCAGCTCCGCGGTGCCGGAGCTGGGAGCATTGTGGGACCGGGACCGCGTCCTGCCCGCTCCCCCGGCTCGGTTCGGCTCTGGACTGACGGGCAGCACCCAAAGCGGGGAACGCCATCAGCTGTTGCTAAATCACGACGGAGCGAAGCTGGACCTGAGAGACCTCCCGGCCGCCCCTGCCTCTCCTCGGGGAGCATCTCCTGGAGACGGGCCCAGAACAGAGCCCCACTGCAGGGACACACACGGCTCCCCATAGGTAAGCAATAGGAAACTACAGTCATCCGCTCTATGTACTTTAGATGTGTGAAAAAGGCTTGTAAGAGCACATTCCAAAGTCGCTGGTGTTGAAGCTGTGGCAGCTAAGGAATCGTGGGTGTGACAGTGTGAGTGAGGCCGAGGCTCACGCTCCTCTCCCGGGGTCTGCAGCCCTGTGTGTGTGAGCAGGCCTGAGCAGCAGTACAGTCCGATGAAATGTTCAAGCCAGGGCTTTCCCTCGAGACAGGATCTCCTCTCCCTCCAGCAAACCCCCAGAAAGTATTTCCTCCAAATAACTGGAACGCCACCCTAATTGGCCTTTTGCTTCATCCAGAAATTCTGGATGCAGGTTGAGTTCATGCCGTGTGCTAACACTGTACCCCAGCTTCAAATGCTTTCTCAATTTCCTGTATTTATGCTCTCGGGTATCTGTAGGGGGAGTACCAGCACTGGCACACTTGACAGTCATCAGCTGTTGCACAAATGTTTATTTCCCTATAAATATGGTATAGATTTCATCTACCTTTGGCAGTTTTGAAGATATTTTGGTAGTTATATATTTGATCAGAAAACATTAATATTAAAAGCATGTGAATGAGATGAGAAAGTTACAGAATGTCAAATATTAACCACTGATAACAGCAGGTGCAGGCAACAGTTTGCATGCAAGCTGAAAACTAAAATATGTTATGAAATCTCTTTGAATATTTCTGGATGTAGCACTAAGAATATGAAGTTGGATTGAGGATCCTTCAGCCCATACTGTTCTGTGTGGTTATTCTGTGGATGGAAAGATGATAGATTAGTAAATGGTTCAACTCCAAACATACCATGAGCAATTTACTTACTGCAACAGAATAGAAAATTTAGTATTTGCTTTAGTTTCTTTTTTAAATGGCATTGTTTTACCAGTACAGAATCCAGGTCATATTTTCTCAGTCCTGTGTGCTTTTAAATAATGAATATGGATTGAGTATGCAACATGTTTCATCCTTGTTCTCTTAAGCTTACAATTTATCATGGAAGCAGTCACAATTCCTTTGGCCTCTTGGAGCTCTCGAGCACACTGAAACATATTATTTCACCAGTATGAAATGGTGTTAAAATACCTGATGCAACCTTTGAAGGTTTCTCTCATCTATATTTATTAGAAATAACTCTCAGGGTACTCAAAGAATAAGTCCCCTGCAGGCTATACTAATTAAGACAAAATGCACCTCTTTAGCAACAACCTTGACAAGGGAGGGAGGGGGATGTTTCTCAGAGCCTGGATGGGGTTGTGTTTGAGACAACCAGAGCCAGGCGATGTTGCTGTCTGAGGACTGCAGGAGGGAGATCCAAGGGAGGAAAGGATGGTGAACTAAGGAAGTGATGTGGCCTAGAGAACACGTGGAGTGATCCTCCCTCTCCCTCAGTGCTGGTGAAGGACCTGCCTCAAGTGCCATGTCCTCTTTTGAACATCTAGAACAGTGAGAAATCTCAAAACTATGGTTGAACAACCTGGAGGGAAACTCCAGAGAGAAATCTGGAAGGGGAGAAGGGTTTAATCAAATGCAAATATGGTTACTATGAAAAAAAAAAAAGAGGATTTGAATCTCTTCTTCCTCATGGTTCTGGCTAGAAGTAATTGTAGTTAAAAATACTCAACTTGGGCATTTAAGAAAGAAATTGTGGGAGTAAGCTTAACAAAATGGTGGATTGAACCGGTGGGAGAAGTGTGAAGTCACAGACCTTCAGTGTCTTTTGGAACAGGAGATATAAACAGCTCCCTGAGCATTTAGTTTGTTTTGTAACTAAGAGATGGAGAGTTGACTTCCAAGTCTCTCTCACCCTTTATTTTCCTTTGATTGTATGGAAATACTTCCCTAATGCCCACTACTTCTGGCATGCAGTGGTAGCCTCCTGGCAAACAGCTCATGAATTTGGGTGTTTGGAAGATGCGCATTTCTCCCAAGTCTTCCAGCCATGTACAGCGAGCTATCTAAGCCTTTCCATCCATCAAAATGAAGCCACAGAGTTTGGCAGGGCTGAGGTTTCTCTCAGTTCCCACTGGAATGTGCAAATGCAGATTTCATTACCGGCTTCCTGCCAAAAACCTTCCCAGGGGAAAAATCTGTATCATTTTAATCTGTTACCTTTCATTACTTCCTTTGTACCCATCCTCTCCCCTCACAGTTTTCTCTCTTTCTAAAGAAGCTGATATGTTTTTCTCTTAAATCAGTGACCAATCAGGCAACTCCAAACTATTGATATGTGTGTGTGGGGGATTCTTTTCCAGATGCAGAATTGAGAAGGGCTTATTGCATCTCTGATCCACTCTGTTTCGAAACCATATAAACTTACGATTTTTAACTTCTTATTTAATCTTGTTGCAAAGTGTGGCTTTTCCAGAATCCAAATGATGCCTATGAGTTCATGTGCATTTGTTGTGTGCCTGCATATAAATACAACATCTTAGAAGGATTTCTCATAAAGCTTTTTTCACTGTTTCTTATTTACGCCCAGATCTCAGATCTGTCAGGATTGGGATTGAATAGAACACTTTGCTCTGTGTGCACTGTTCTCTTTCCTCTGGCCCTCCTAAATTCAAATATTCGAAATTTCTTTATGTGATTTTCCAGCAAGGTTCCCTGTATGGAAAGTATTTTTAATGAAAACACTTCCCTGTGAGAGGAGATTACAGTCCTGTTAAATATTGATCTAAAATTTAAAGTTTGTTACAGCATTTATCAATCTAGTTTCTATCAAAACTTCTGGGATTTGTATAGATCTTCTGGGCAGAGATAGGAAAAGGCTTTGGTTGTTGCCTCCTTCAGATGTTAGGAACAGAAAATGACTTTGCCAGTGGAAGAGAGTGAAGTGTCCTTATCAAACACTCTCAGCAGAGGTCTTCTCTATCTCTTCTCAGAAGAGTTTTCTCAGGCTGACAGAATTCCAATATCTGCTGTTAGCCTGGTGGGCCAGCTCTGTAAATCACTGATTTGTTGGATGTGTGGGAGAAAAGAGCACAAAGCTTTGGTTCTTTGATCTGGTGCTTGACTGAATCTGGTCTAACTGGCAGCATCTTAACACAAGAGAGAAGAGGTTTTGTAGTCACACCTGGCACTGATTTGGGAAGAGGTCTCCCCTTGGTAAATTTTGAACCTGGGTGGATTTCAATATTTGTCAGAAATGTAGAAGTCACCAAGCTCTACAAATTTTGTGAAAATACATGACCAGCACAGGAAAGAGATTCTCTAGGGAAAGCTAAACACTGTTCTGAAGACACTGAAGTTGATCAGAGGTAAGATAGACATTCACAGACATAAGACTTCTAAAATCCTGACCCTACTTTTCTCTTTGTTGTCTTCCATCAATAGACACTTGCCCATAAATGTTGTGCAGGTGAAGCAGCAATTCAGGTTCTGCTTATACTCCCATAGAGTTGGTCTCAAGAGAGAAGTTTCTCTAAGGAGAGCAGGAAGGTAAGTTGCAAATTACTTTTTTTTTTTTTTGCCATGGCACTCTGCTTTCTTAATGTCAAGAGAAAAAGCAATTTCAGATGATTCTTCTGGAAATGTTAGCATGTGATTTGTATTAAGAAATGATCCATGCACCTCCCTGGTGGGTGTTATTGGTAGTGAGCATGGCCCCTTCACAGATGTGAACCAAACTTTGCAAGGGCTCCCCTGCACCCTCATGGAAAATCCTGATCTAATTCCAACATGCAATACCTGTTGGGAAGCTCTACCAGAGCACAATTCCTTTGTGATTTTACTGACCACTGAAATTGAGAGTTGAATGAAGAAATGTCAGTGCAAAATAAGAATTGCTGGAGAAAAACCTTTTTTAATAATTTAAGTTTTACAGATGTTCACAAGAAGCAGTGAAAGGAATGTCGTCCTTAGGATTCTGATGAAATTTCTCTCTGTAATTATACTGACTCTCAACTCCACCTGCAGTTTCTATATAAAAAGCTGCTCTGCTTCCAGCTGCAGCCTGCTGTGCAGGGATGCTGCTCAGTGTCAGACAGGTGCTAGAGCTCCTCTGAGAGTGAAATGATAGTGTAATTTATGTCATTTATACTGTGCTTTGTTGCATATTTTAAAGCCCTTTCAAGATTCCTCTGGATAAAATGCACAGCAGATATGAGATAATATTTGAAGAGATTTTTATGAACCTGGCTGATTATTAAACTTTTTGGGGCTGCTAAATTGTTATGCTTATTTGTGGGTTTTGCCAAAAATGAAAACATAAGTGCACTAGATCAGTGGATACATACAGCAGTCAGGTTTCCTTAAGCCTAGGTCAGCTACCCTTGTTGTAAATGTAGATCAGCAGAAAGGTCCTATTGATTGAATAGAGAGTCTGTGCTGCTCCTTCAGGAGCAATTGATGAGCCCTGTTTGTTGGTCAGGTGTTTATGGGCTCTGAAAGAATCTGCTCCCACTGCACAGTTACCTCCAGTGGAAAGCCTCTCATCCTCTGTTTTGGGAAGAGTCAGTGAAAAAAGAGGTAATTTGCAGCTAGCTGATGCCAAGGGTGTGCCATCCTTCACTTGTGTTTTTTAAGGGAGGCATTACCCAGGGTCTGTCAGTTCTGTAGGCTCTGGTTAAGGCTTGCTCTCCATGGTGGGTTGCTAAAAGGCTCTCTGGCTTTACCTTTTTTTCACAATTTTTAAGCATTTCTCTTCAGGAATCCAGTTTGTAATTAACTAATGGTGCAGCTGAATTAAGAGGTTTGCATTGCTTTCTCTTTAAGGAAGTGTTCCCTGTTCTGTAGATTTATGAACTGCACACTACTCCTAACACAGCAATGCAGGACTTCCAACATCTGTAATTCCAACGTTGGCTTTATACTGCATGTGAAATGTTACAGACTGCATCAAATTCTTGTGTGTAACTCAGGTTTTCCTGGTTCCCTAGACTGATAATGATTTCCTCTGGTCCTTCTCCAGTAATCTGGCTCACTTGATCATCAGAAGTATAATTTAAATTCCTTACTTATGACCATGATCTTTAATGTGTTTGTATTTTTAGTCATGGGACTGCCAGCTCACTAGATCCCACTGCTGTAATGCAAGTGTGTGTACAGGGAGAGATGAGCCTTTTACTGAAATGAACTGGACAAAGTGCTTTGACTAGACAGTTAAAGAAACAAAGCTTTGTCTCCCTGATCCTCACCAGAACCTTGGCCATTTCCCTAGAGCCAGCTGGATGCCCTCAGTACAGGAGAGTCTTTAAAGTGATTTTAAAGTATTTAGTTTGCATCTTGCCTCTGATTCTTTAAGGTGCATTCTTACTGTTTATAGACCAAACAGCAGATTCTCAGGCTAATCCTTACACCAAGAAATGCTGAGAATTTTCTTTTTCTTTATAAATCTCAAACTATAATGAATGTAGAACTGTTTGAAGTGACTGGAAGGCTGTGGCTGAATTTAATCAGGGCTTTAATGTTTGTTATATATGAATAGAAGTCTCATTCCTTCCTAGAAGTAATTCATATTCTGTTAATGCTTGTATGAGAAACCACTGTGTGTGTTGGTGTGGGGAGGGGGAGAGTAAATGATTTGAGGAGAACTCCTGACACTTTGAGATGTGACTCAGAAATGACAGCTTGAGCCTGCAGGTGATGATTTAGCGTTAAGTAACTTGAGGGAAGGAATATTTTCCAGTTTGCCTTAGGCACTGAGAACCTTTGTGCTTAGTGCATCTTAGAAATTTTCTCTGCAGACCTTTAAGGCTGTGAGGACTTCCTAGGGGCTTCAGTGTCTTATCCTTGCTATTCATTCCTGCCTTGAGGTAAAACAGTGCCTGAGCGCTCCTGGAGCTGTGAGGAATAATTCCCCTTTGATCAGGCATAGAGTGAGCCATGTGCTGCTGCTGTTCTTCCACTGATTTTTTTCTAAATTGGGCTGCAAACTGAGAGAGGTACCTGCAGTTTGATAATTTGTAATTTATTACAAACTTGTCATAACACAGGAGACTATGGTTAGAAGCTCTCCAAATGAGAGCAATGTTAGCAATGTCAAATGAAGTTCAAAATTCAGGTTAGTGACCACACTGAACTGTGATTTTCTCTCTCTTCCCGTTCTCTTTTGCATCTAATTAAGGTGCAAGTCAGCAGTGTCCAGGTCAGAAACTGTCCTGCTTCCTGCCCACAGCAGAACTGTCAGCCACCTCAGGGGGGAAAGTGAATTACCCAGGTGTTTGTTGCTCTGCTGTGTCTGAGATATTGCTGCCAGTGTAAATATGGCATGTTGGAATCCAGGCTGCTCATTTGGGAGCCCTGTACCTGTAAAGTTCTTTAATTTTTAAAGGCTACAGGCAGTCAGGACCTTACCACACAGTCACCTGTGGCCTGGTCACTGGCACCACAAATCCCTGCTTTATTCACTGCTTTCTTATTCATCTACAGGCAGTAGCATGTTGATTAATATTTTGCCTCTTGGAGGGACTCCTTTGAGAAGTTTCATAGCCTTACCTTTTATAAATTTTGCAAATGACATCCTAAGCAAATATGAGTGGATTAGTGAGAACTGCCATAATCTATAATAACGTGAAACTACGACATCTTAAAGAAGTGAGTGAAGGAAATGTGTAGGACTTGGACATTTTGCCAAGCAAGATGACCCTATGTTTCCATCGGAGCTATTTCAGTTTTTAACTTTAGGGGGCAACCACCTGAATGATGATATTCTGCCTGGTTCAAAGTGATGTATTTTGTGATGCAGGGAGTCAGTCCACTAATGGGATTCACCTTGTGGAAGATCTGAATTTGAGTCAAAAATCCCGATTTACTTAATCTAGAGGCTCCTCTCTTTATGATTCTAATATAGCTGTTAATTGCTTAAATGCAATTTGCGTGATTTTTCTGAAGGATGCTGTATCTAACAGTGTCTTTGTTAGTCCAGAGAAGATTGTCATTACATCAAGATTTGTTGTGGTAGTTCATCTCCAGATCTCAGGAATATCACTAATTTCCCATTCTTTCACTGCTGGAGCAGAGGAAGTGTGTCTGTTTCTCCAGGAGAGGGTGTCCCATCACTGCATGCCAGAAGGCTTACAAACACTTTGGTCTGCTTTCTCCCATGCTGTATCTCAGCCAAAACCAGCTTGGAGAAATGCAAAGAGAGTAAATAAATAAAAAAAAGAATAGAAAGAGTAATGTGTTAGAAAAGGTTGATGGAAAGACTCTACATATATCTCTTTCACTTTCAGGATTGTTGCTATTGACAAATCCTGCTGTTGTGCATAGAATGTAGTTCAAGTGTCCTGGGGGAATTGTACCTGTCACAATCCTTTTTTCTTTTCTGTTTCTGTAACAGTCTATCTTATATGGGATATTTCATTCATTCCTTATCAAAATAACACCTAATTTGTGGGTCATATTTCTATCCTTGTCAGATTTTGTTTTCAGAAACAAGGTGTGTTCTTTGCAGCAACCACAATATTATAAACATCTATGCTGTGAAGTGCCTTTATTTGATTTTAGCTCCTCTTCAACATGAATGCATTGTGCCTATTTCAGTCTTTTCTCTTTAAACAGTGAGTCATTATTCAAATGCATGACAACTTTAATGGAAATTTGCATGGGGCTGTAGAATCCAGGCTGGCTGATGATTATAGAATGAATGTGTGCAAAATTTGTTTGTGACTTCAAGTTCTTTGTTATAGTTTTGGTTGTTATTGTTTTCCAAAACCCTGGCAGCTGAAGAAGGAGAAAAAGATTAAGCAGAGAGAGGATCGATAGCAGGAAAATTAACTCCTAATGTAAAATGACAGCTTGACAGTGAACATATTCAGCATGAATTGCAAATACAGCAAAGTCTGGGAAGCCTAAGCTCATATTTTTCCCCCTGATTCTAAGTAATTCTTCTACAGATAGCCTTATATGTACTAAGCATCATAGGAGGTTTAATATAATCAATATTATATTGCAAAAGCATTCTCAATATAATTAGAAGAGTATTATGCCTCCTTAACAGAATTTGCAGTTAATTTTTTTGTTGTGGTAAATGTTAATTTTTGGGGAAACACACATAAGTCCAAAGAAGTCTTCTCTGCTCCATTGACTCACTTTATAAGAAGAAATAATCTCAATACTTCTGTTCTGTGATGCTCAGATGTCACAGAAGTAACTTAAATTGGTATTATTAGATCTGAATCAAAGCACTGGTCCTGACTTGTCTCTTAAATTGTGGTGGCCATGAAATCCAGGCTCAGATCCTCAACTCTTTGGATTTAGAGATGATGATTTTTGGGTGATTATAGTGTGTGTGGTGTTCAATTTGTGCATTGTGTCCTTGGTAGCTCGGGTTCAGTTGTTTCTCCAAATGCTGTATGCAGTGTTTGGTTTTTTCTCCAGCTGATTTTAGCTCTGTTTGCTAGACCTGTCCTTGTCCTCCCTGAGCTTTCAAACAGCCAACACACCTTGCACCCTGTGAGCGTGTACACAGCCCCCCATGGGCTTTCCTTTCGTGTTTTGGCTTTCCCAGCCCTGGCTGTGTGGCAGTCTCAAAGGACCACATGTGGAATGTTTCATCTGAGATCCCTGCAAAACAACTACCAATTCTTTCAGATACTTTCCACAGCTACAAAGCTTTCATTAGAACCAACTAGACTTGATGGAAAACCAGGGAAATGTCTAGATTAGTAGCAGTAAAAGGATTAGGGCTAGATGTGGTTTTGTGGTTTGAGCCTGTTTTATGTGTGAAGCTTAACATTTAATAGAATGTGTGGCTGAGACACTCACCTTGCAGTGGCATCACACACACTTCTGTGCTTACATGTGTGCAGTGGAAAAGATGACATTTGAGGAAAGCCAATGCTTGACTGTGTTCCCTGAAATTTCCTACAGGGACCTGGTTTTCCTGAGAATGACTTGCAAATCCTGTGTATGGCGGTGATTCAGATCCTCTTCCACAGCTACAAACGGAGCCATCAATTAATGTACATCTTAAGCCAAGCGGTCATTCCCTCAGCCCCCTGCCTGGCTCCTTGGCCATGGATCTCCTGCACGGAGCTCACACTCAGCAGCCCGCTCGCTATGGGACGCTGGTGATGTCTCTGTCTTGCCGAGGCTCATTAGCGCTCTCCGCGGGCTGCCCAGCGCGCCTGGCTCTGCACGGAGCAGGGACACTGTGCGAGGTGCAGGAGGGGTCAGCCAGCTACACAGGATCCATCTTTGGCAATTCTGGCTCTCCCCTGTGGGAAACGAGCCCGAGGTTCCCTTCCTGCGTGGTGTCACACGGCAGCACTGACAGCACCGGCTGCACACCGGGGGTGTGCACAGCTCTCCTTGAGCAAACAGCCTGCAGTGAGACAGGCTGTGTGTGTGTGTGTGCCCTAAGATCTCGTGGTTATTGTGCCAAGTCAGAGACGTGAATGTCAAGGCATTCCACAAAGCCTAGAAGGGATAATAAAAGTATGGATATTACAGTCATAACTGTTACATTTTTAAGACCTCCAAAGACCAAAGATTTATGACAGTGCAGATCTTTAAAAATTTAAAATCAAAACTTTCTACATACAAAACAAATTAGGGAAGTCAGAAGCTATGCATTCAAAGAACTATCTAAAAATAAGAAATACAGCTATAAAGTTTAATATCCCACTGAGAAAAGGAGAAGGTTTTTCTTGCCTGGCTACAGGACCATGTGCAGTTTTGCTGAAATGTAGTTCTCATTTTGCCTCATACAGTTTGTATGGCAGTGACTGCTATTTTTACTTTAGATAGGAGCTTTTTAATGTCATTATTTATGCTTTTGTTAGCATCATAAAGGAAGTATTGTGACTGTTCTCTGCATTCTGCATGTTTAATCCTAAACTCTGACATGCAACAGCCCTGGTCTGGGCTGTGGCAGCTGGAAATACAACTGGAGTGCCCATCCCCAAGTCTGTAAAGGAAGTGGAGTGACAAAAATACAAACTATGCAGCAGAACAAATGAAAAACGCTCATAGAGACCAACTGGTGTTGTATTGTAGTCACATTGTGACTGCTCTCTGTCACTGTCTGCATGCTTAGTATTTTTGTGTAACTTGGCTCTGTATTCTTGGGTAGTGTGGTATGGGTTCAGTGTTACAGCACAAGTGTACAGACATGGAGGTTTGATGCCTAATCATGGCAGCCCAGGGTGGACAGTGCTTTACTCTCTTCCAGTGATAGAGATATAAATTTTGGTAGCCTAAAATAACAGCCACTATGAGAGAAATTCTGGAAGACAGTGAAGAGAGTGAAGCAATGGAGTGAGAAGCTGCCTGCCCCCCTCAGACAGTCCATACTTGTACTGATTCTCCTGAAGGATCTTCTGTCTAGGTGAGAAAATTCTAGCTATTCCATTAAGTCTCTATCAGAAGTGTGAGCAAAAACGTATGAAAGTTTTGCTTCTTTTCAGAGAATTGTTAAATTACTCCTTGGCTTATTTGTCATGCTGATAGTAATTTAAGAAGTGGCCTGTGTGAGTAGAAATGTGAAATTTAATACTGATGTTCTTGGATGTAGAGTGTAGAAAGGAGCAGAGGACTCTGGCTAGCCAAGATCTTCTTTTGTTTGAGAGGTCTGAGTTTTAGAGGGAACAAAAACTGAGTTTGTTAACAACCACTGAAAATGAGATGTCAGAAATAGAGTAAATAGTAGTGTACTACTTCAGGTTAAAATTTAGAATTCCAGCCCAGAAGTTTTACCCTCATATATGAATTTAATGACACAAACATTTATTTCAAACTGCTGCATTGACTTGTAGGAGACCAAATTCTTTTGGTCATGCACAAAGGATGCAGCTCTCAGAAAAAAACTATGCTTTCTCTGTGTTGATTTTTTTTTTAAATATACCTTCTTCCCAAGGTGATTTGAGTAGCATTAAAGAAGTTTTGATAACCAGAGCCTGAGAGCTGGATAGATTTATGTTGCTGAAATGCCTCCTTAGCCATGCAGAGAGGTGGCAGAGTGAGAGTTTGTTAATTATCACCTCAAACCAGTTTCAAGCTCTTTTTGTCATGCCTGATTTCAGCCGTTGGTCAGGAAGACAACAGGGAAATGAGAGTTTAGACACCAGGCTCTAATTAAATCTGTTGGAGGTTTATTTCTGGTCTTGCTTTGTGCTTGCTGAGTGTCTCAGGGCAAGTACCTGTGTCTCTGGCAGAGAGGTAAGCAGTAAGCCATGCTCTGCAGCACCCTGAGAGGGTGTCCCAGTGGGACCCAATGGAGCAATTTGTACTTCTCTTCAGAAACACTGCCCAGACTCTGTTTTTAGAATGCTTTCACGTCCAAGGTGTGTACAGACAAGTAAAGTGAGATGTGACCCACAAATCACGTATTTAAATGCTTAGGTAATGCAGTGGTGAATCCTGTTTAAAAACTGTGTGTAACCAGGAAAGAGCACAGGGTAATATATAAGGTTTAGTTATTTCCAGAAGCTAAATACATTTCATGTTCTCCTCATTAGTCAAAATTTCCGTAAACTCCTTTCATCTCCATTACTTCATCTGTCACGTGCAGCAGTAGAAATCTGAGACTGGTTTTCAAACATAATTTGAGAAAAGTGCCCCACCCCGCTTTAGGCTCTGCCATGAAATACAACAGAGAAGAACATTTAAAAAAAGACATCAATTATAGAATGTAAGCAAAAAATTGAAATGTCATGGACCTTATGGAGGAGGCTTGCAGACGTTTTTCCTGCTGTAAAGAGAAGTGACAAGACCCCAAGTTGGTAAAAGTTTTGCAAGAAAGATGCCAGAACCTTCTGCCATAATCACTTCTCTAAGGCTTTAGCTAACAACAAACAAGTCCTGTTACAACATAAGCCATGATAATGTATAAATACACAAAATTCATAAAGTCCATGTCAACCAGGATGTAAACCAAAGAGTTTAAATAAACTCCTCACTCTCCATCCCTTCCCAGTTCTGTGGCAGAAGGTAGATCCTTGCTTCTATGCTTAGTTTAACTCATTTCAGCTGTTTTGTGGACTGCAAAAGCCTCTAGTAGTGCCCCTTGGTCTCTCAGATGGGTCATTAATTGTTTCTCCATTTCTTACAGTGTGCATCTGTTTGCTCCTTGTTTGAGTTTAGGCTTTTTTGCTTTGTGCTGTGGCTTTTTCCCCCAGAAGTCTCAAGGCCATGGCTCAGTTGCTGTTGTGCTGAGTGTGCTGACTGAGCTGCTGGGATGCTGGGGAAGAAATGACTCCCACTCCAAGGGCCCTTGTGCAGCCCTGTCTGGCACTGGGTAGGGAAGAGCTGCACTGGAGAGATGGATGTGGGTAGCACTGGTTGTTTCCATCTGTCTTTAGAAACCTGTTCATGTCTGTGGTTATGCCCGTCACTGGCTTTGCAATACTGTTATTTTTGTTTATTCCACAGCATAATCACAACATGAGGGTTCCTCAGGAAAAAAAATTGTAATTGATGCAATTGCAGTATTTTCAATATTCATATTGCTACTGTCCCTTAGCCAGCCTCAGATTTGCTTTGTTAAACACTCATGCACATTGAACAGAGGTATGAATTGATATATTGAGTTTTGGGGTTAGTTGGGTTTGTTTGGTTTTATTTTCCTTCCAAGTGATTGCAGTTACTTCAAAACCCATCCATTTCTGTAATTCAAATGTTGAACTGCATTACACAAATGCAGGCTTAGGAAACATTTGGCCCAGAAAGCTGCCACCTGGAAATGGAAATCACATCTTAAAGCCTTTCTTCCCCATCTTCCCCATCTCTGTACACTGTGGGTAGTCTCTTCTGGAGAGAGGAATGAGATCAAAACCATACGAATGCTCAGGAAAGGGGAAAGGCCCAGAACTGAATGGAAAGCATCATTATGGGCTCATTCAAGCTGCTGATATCAGAGAAAGCTGAGCCTTGTACCAACTTGCTAAAGGTACTTTTAAGCCATTAACACATCATCATAATACTAGAGGAGTTTGGATGGGGTAAATCAGCCACAAAAATAGTTTTCTGTGACTTTAACTTGATTTGGTGAATGACAATATGTTCTCAATGCTGTTTGTGTAGTTCTCATTATGATTGTGGCCTTAAATAATTAGTTAATAAACAAGGGTATGGCAGAGTCTATGTTGCTGCTTTCATCATATGCTGGAAGTATTTCAGAGGTTAGGAATGAATGGCAGGGTCAATGGGGTCTCTTTGAACTCATTTGCCCCTTAATTCTTCCATAATCTTTAAATCTGCATTCCATTACCTCTGAAACATTTGCTGAACATGATTCTATGTCAGTTGAGATGCATATTCCTGGGTTCAAATAACCTCCACTGCCCTCTCTTCCTCTCTGTGGCCTCCACTGGGTTCCACTTAACTGCATTTCAAGCTCTCCAAGATATGGTAGCTATTTGGGAAAGCAAAATCATGTTATTTCTTCTTTTGTGGTAATGGCTGTCTTCTTGAGTGTTTTCTGTCAGATCTTGGTCTTCCCCATTCAGTGTTCCTGGTATTGATGGCTTTTCTTTTGCCATTCTTTATGAAAGAATCACTTGAATTGCATTATTTTGCCTCATCAAACTCTGCTAAATTCAGTGAAACTGTTGAGGTAGTAAAACAGGAGGACAGAATTTCTGCATAATGTTATGGCTGGTGTTTGGAGTTTAATCTGTAATGTCCTTTCATGTCTCTTTTCTTAGCCTGATGATAAATGATTGTGTAGTGTTGGCTCTGAACCTGTCTAATTTTTTCTATGATCATGTGACATTTTCTGTTTTTTAATGAGCAGTTTTTTGTTTCTTGGTAGTTTGATTTTTTTTCTTTTCTACACTTGGGAGATAGAACTTAATGTGTTCTCAATGTCTTTCTCTTGTATTATTCCTTGATCATTCTTAGACTAAGACCGTGTTCTGGTTTTTCATCTCTCATTTCTTCTCCTGTGTGTTGTTATTCCCTGGATATTGGCGTTGTATTCTCTTCCCCTTTGGATTTTCATTTGTCATTGGTCCCCTTTGTCTGATGATTGTCCCTTTCTCACTCCAGCTACAGCTCTAGCATCTCCCTCAAATCATCTTTCTTTTTCCTTCTATCTGAGGGTGGCACACAGAACCTCTCTTTTCTTTGCACCATTCCAGTGAATATTCTTGTCCCTGATTAGTTTTATTTGTTGTAATGGAATCCAGTGGCTGTCTCTTTGTTGAAGACCATCAGATGAGCCCATTTCAGATCTGACTCCTTAGGACCAAACTGAATTTTCATGTGGTCTCTTATACTTTGTGGATGTCTAGTCTGGCAGCTGCATTGCAAGAGCTTTATCTGTGTGTGTTGGGAGAATCTGCCCACATTTCCAGTCTTGCCTGGAACAGAGCAAGGTCTGTGCAGATAACTGAAGTTGTACATGTTGCTTTTGTTTTTCCATTGTTTCCATGGATTTTCCTGATTGTTGCAAGCTCTGTTTCTGCCTGTTAGTTCCATTACTTGGAGTGCTTGCATGGGAACCTTGTGAGGGACCTCTGTGGAGTCAATTGTATTTGTACTGGATTTTGTACCCATTTTAGTGTTTCTTTCTCATGCTTTTTGTACTCAGAAAGACATATTCCATTGTATTACAATCTCTGGGACTAAATAACATGAGCTCAGGGAGTGTTTCTTTGTCACACTTCTGCTACGAAAACAACAGTTCTCCAATCTTCCATGGTCTTTCAGTCTCCTCAAAAGATCACTTGCTGGATTTTGACTTATCTAACTTCCTTTTTACCCTTTAATGGTTATGGTATTTGTAGAAAACATGAGTTCTTTTTCATCTTACCTAAACTAATTTTACACCTGTATATTCCCACTAGCATTGACTTAATTTACTGTGAAGTGAACGAAATCAGAATCAGGACCACTGAATGTATAAAACATACTTGGCTCTGCAGGCCTGATGAGCTGTGAAATGTTTCATGGCAATTCTGAGTGCAGGATGGTATACAATGACACACTGTTTGGTACTCAGGGACAGCCAGGCCTGCAGGCCCACAGGAGACAGGCAGGAGAGCCCCATAAAAATGAGAGAGGTGACAAAACAGCAAGTGAGAAGAGGAGAGAGGGAGAACGTGAGGATGGATAGAAGAATGTGTAAATGGACTGATGAATGATGAGAGAATGTGCAGCTGAATTAAAGAATGTGTGAGCTGATAGATGGAAGATTGGGCAGTCAGACAGAACCAAATGCATTTCAGGGTACAAATAACTTTATAGTTCTAAAGAGCTATAAAAAGGAAAAGAGACTGAGGAGATATAAAGATTAAATAAAGGGCTCAAAAGATAAGGGCATTCACAACCAGGCTGGCAAACATTACAGTGGCATGACCAGGAGAACATTGCTGAATACTTAAGGAAAGGAGAAAGACAGCAGGGAAAGGCTTGAAAGAAACTTCTAAGTGACTACATGGCAGTGGGGCAAATCTAGCAGTGCTTTGAATTGCCCTCTGAAGGAGCTGGCTTTTCTTCTGGGGCTGTCCAGAGAGGTTTCTAAGGCCATGTATTGTCTCTGTTCTGTGCATATTAACTTGGATGGATGTGAAAGCATATTTCTAATCTTACTTTAAGGCCTGGGTTGAGAGCCCACCTATGGCATATGATTGCAGACCCTCCAGAGCTTGTGGTATCCTCATATATTCATGTTTCCTGAATAACTTTGGAAGTCTAAGGAACAGCTTGAGAGGTGTAAGCTCTTAATCTGGCACTGAAATCACTTCCCTTAGATTAGACACTTTAAACTCCCAGGTCATGAGATGCAGCATCCTCAGAGCATGGAGCTGGACGTGATCTCTTCTGCACAGCTTTAGGGAGATTTCTTAGATTTCAGTAGAGGGGACTGGGACACTCTAATGAATAGTGAGAATCAGTGTGGTTTTTTCTCTATTCCTTGTCTACTCCTTTCCCTAGATAGCCTTACCTCATGGGAAATGCTGGTAAGGACCGTCTATGTTGTTGTTGTATGTTTTGGCTGGAAGACTGAGGCTGTCACTTCTTACGAAATCTTAGCTGGAATTTACTACTGGAAACTAGTCTGAGTTAAAATTAAGTGCTATTTTTGACTGGCTAGATTTTATTCTCCATCTGCTACATAATCTGTTTTGCCATGGTGCTGCACAAATGCTTTTGCTGGGATGAGAAATGAGGTTGTTAGGGACAGAAAGAGGCAGCTGTTGCTGTTGAGTAAATCTGCTTTTTGTGAGGGCAGTGCTACCTTAAAAGAGTGCATGAATCTATAGACAAAGTTGTTTCTTACTGAGAGTGATTTTCAATTTTTTTTTTTTTTTGAACTGATGTAACAGAGTTCACCATGGGGCAAAAGAGGAGGGTGGAGCTTTCCTGGACTGCTGTCATGCAGCAGGTCCTGTGTGACAGCATAAACCAGCAAGGGCAAGGGATATGTGCTAGTGAGGGATTACTGTCTGGCTGCATTATCTTTTAGGCATGGTAGGAGCAGGATTTAAGTCATTCTTACACTCTGATCCCCAAAGGGAGAATGTTCCTGTGTTAACTCAACATGGAGCAAACTCATTGTAACAAAACACATCCACAATACATAAAAGATTTGCAATCGATGCACATTTATTTCTCTTTATAATTCATGAGCATTGTTTTGCCAGAATAAATGATTTTTTTTTTTGAGTACTGAAGCCATCCTATCTGATTTCTGAAACCAGTCAATATCACTAAAACCATAAACCATGACAGTGGCCATTCATAAAGGCCTATTTTCTGCAGGTACTCTTCTGGTAGGCAGCAGAGCTGTAGAGGTTGTTGCATTTTTAAAGCAAGCTGTAATGTGCAAAAAAATCCAAACTATAAGAATTCTCTTTCAAGAAAATGATTTTTGAAATGTATTCCTAAAAATTCCATTCATCTATTACATGAAGTTACTATCTGTGTTTTGCCAAGAGCTTTGTGAAACAGAACAGCTTTCTCTTCACCCTGTGCATGAGTACAAACATCCACATCTGCACTACTCAGAGACAGACTAAGATGTTTAATGGTGAGGACTCTGTGAAGCTTTCAAGGCGTGATTTTCTATGGAATGAGATAATTTTTTTAGTCTCTTTTAGTTTTTCTGGATTAATAATCTTCAAAATAATCTGGGCAAAAAAGAGGTACAAATAAAACTCCATGCTATCTTACTAAACTCTGCATAGTCAGGATATAAAGGAGGATTTTACCATTTCACATGGAGCTGGAGCTGGTGACCAACAAATATCTGATCTTGGCTCAGAATAAGTATGGTGAACAAAATTGTGCTCCAGGGACACGCATAGCTTGAATTATGGAAGTGCTGTAGACATCACACTTGAGATATGGTAGTGAAGGTGATTTATTTTGGTCCAGTTCTTAATACACTTCTAAGTATAAACTCTAAGATTTCTTTGCAACTTAAAAAATGCATTGCCATATCTTCTGTGATTTTCTGAAGTGTCTGTAAATAGCTGAAATAATTAGAATAAAATCAGTGCTGAGTGGTTGTCCTTGCTGATCTGATGGCAGGGGTGGGAGGACGTTAGAGGCACTGATGAATAATCTATACATCTTCAGTAGTCATCCAAACCTTTATGGTCATGCAAGGCTAAAGGTCTTGGCAAGGTTGATAATGGTCCCATGTTCTCACTCAGTTTTTATCCAATCTGTTGCCTGAGGAGGATTTGTAAGGAATACAGACACAATTTCAAGTCAGTAGGTGATGCCAAGAGGTTTGGGTGTTTTCACTAGGAGCTGGGTAGTTGTAAAAGCAAAGTCTTTTATTACATGGCTAAATCGGTCTAATGAAGGCCAAGTTATGTGAGTCTGCAGCAGTGTGCAGGATCTGTGCTCCAGGATCTGCTGAGAATCCTTGAGTCAGCCTAGAGCCAGGCTAATGAGTCAGAGCATAGCACCATGCTGACACAGAGAGCTGCTGCTGGGAGCAGAAATGAAATCTGGGTGTTGCACCACAGACAGGTGAGCTCTCGTGGAGCTGGGATGTGTGTCTGAGCAGCAGCTTTATGCTGTGCAGTTATTCCCTGTCAGGCACTGGGTACAAGCTTTGGATAGCACAATTCCAGCCAAACAACAGTCAAATCAGTTCAGTTATCAGGAAAATAGACTAATTGTCTGTTAGGTACTATGTATTCCTCTTCTGGTCTCTGTGCAATATTATGTTAATCTTGTTTATCTTAGATTTTGCCAAAAAAGCTTACTTTAAACAAACACTAAAGACTGGCTATTCTCCTCTCCACCAAGAGAGATGTAAAAGTAGCTCATGTGCTAGACCTGTGTTTCTTCTGCACACCTGCAGAGCAGGGCAGTAGGCAGTAGCTAAAAAAAAAATTATGATGGATAGCAGCAATTATAAACCAATAATATACGGGAAACAGAAAAGATTGCTAAGAATTTCCTGCCATATGCATTTAGGAGGCATCTGGACTACATCTGGGAAAACACACACTCAGGGAACTGCAGCTTGCTGGAGGTGCATGTCTGTGCTATCACAAATAATGATAAAATGGTGCTATTCATGTTTACTTCTTTGTGTGTTGAGGGCAGGCATGGAATACTCAATAGGAAGCATTTCTCCAAACAGATGGAGTACAAGGCAGCACTAATTGACTGAGGAGGAGGGGAGATCACCTTGTGAGCTGTTTGCTCACTTTATTGCTTAATCATATCCAAGATGATTGATAGCATCCCTTAAAGGGTGAGGTACTGTGACTGTGATTAGCATAAGTGGTGACATGTAAATATGACCGACCCCAACATTTACATTTTGGCTTAGTGGCCACAGGGACAAGTTGATGTGGAAGAATGCATCTTGTTAATGAGTCATTAAAAACAAGGAGGATTGGAACCCAACTGAAAGTTGTGCCTGCTGTGTCACCAGAGCAGAGTAATTTCTTAAAAAAGAATGGGATGCCTGTTGAGAACATTGCAGAAGGAAGAAGATTTTTTTCTTAAAGAGTATTTTCTGATGTGTGGAAAGTTTTCAGGTAGTGATTTTTTTTTTTTTTTTGGTCATCTCTCTCCCCTTACGAAAACTGATTACGGACCTGACTTTCTGGAGGACTACTGAGAGTTTTGGTTAACTGATTTCTTCAGTTTATATGCATGTTCCTGTAAATAGTGAAACAACTCACAGTTGTGTGAGAGGATATTTAAAAAGAAAAGGAAAAAAAAAAACCCAAACCCAAGCCAAGTTTCCTAATTCTACTGAAGGAAATTCAAAGAGCTTTCCCCTAGTGGATAGTGGGCTTTTATCCTGGTCTACCTGTACTGTCTGTCAGAAGAAGCAGCTTAAAAATGCCTTCACACCAGGTTACCACTAAGATGTTCAAAAGCCTCAGTGCATCTGTCTTCTGAGGGTCATTGCAAGGGACTTCTCTTGCAGCCTTTAAAATTCCAAACTTCAGCTAATAAATTTGACTTCATGAGTACACCAGGGGGACAGTGATGGCTTGGCTTGTATTTTTAGACAGGCCCCAGGCTGATTCTTTATTCCATCAAAGCTTGTATGTTTTGGAAGTTACTGTAAAACTTATTTCTGTTTGATCTTCCAAGGCTTGCAATTACTCTCATATTTTCCTTTGTGCACAAAGACTGATGTAGGCAAAAAAGAAAATGGTTGTTTTAAAGCAAATTTATTTTACTGGAGATGAACAGCAATTTGTATCTGATGGATGAGTTTCATGATGGATTATTCCAGAGCTTCAGACATAACTTGAGGGGGTCTAAAATTCACGTGTGTGATAGGGGACAAAATGCTGTGTGCTGTAGTTAATCCATACTACAGCAAGAAATAGTAGTACAGGTAAACTGCTGGATCCTTTAATTACCAAGATGTTACATCAGCACTAATTACATCAATCCTTCTGCTCTGTAAATGTCCATCCCTGGAAGGAATTTAGAAAAATTATGGAGCCAAGAACCATTCTGAAGCTGAAATAGAAAAGCTTTCTACTATATGAGCAATGTTTTTCCACATCTCCCTCAGGAAAAAATGTTGTTTACATCTGAAACCTTTCTTGCAGGGTTTAGAAGACTAAGTTGCCATTTTTTTCCCTTGCCAAACTAGCCTCAAAACCCTAGTGGGTTTTAGTCAAGCTGTCAAGATTGATACTTCTTTGAGTTGTAACCTGCCTGGGGGTTAGCATGGCTCAAGAGAACTGGTAGATCTGCCTTATTACAAACCTCTGTGGCCCTTGGGAAAAGCAAATAATGTTTAAAAGCCTCTATTTCCTTGCTTCTCTCTGTGTTGTCCTATTTGATAGAGTGTTTTCAGGATTCTGTAGCTGGTTCCTACCGAGTGCTTGACTGCACCCAAATATCAGCCATGAAAGTTGGGCTGTTCTCACCTCTCCTACCCCTGCAGTGGGCAGGTTACTGGACAAGAATATCTCACTTCTTTCCTACTCTTCTGGAGAGGTAAGAGCTTGAAATTCCAGGTATGGTATCATAGGAACTGGAGGTACCTGGAGATCTTTTTGAGGAGCATGGACTGGTTATTCTGGCTCTGCTCCCTGCTGACTCAACAGCATCTGCTGGAGGCTGACCTGGAAGTTGGTGACTGCAGATGTTGCAAGTCTGTCTAATGCACCCCAACTCCCAAAGTGGCCTTTCTGCAGTCCCTTGGCCATGAAAAGCGTGGCTGGTCATGTCTAAACAAAAATCTCAAGGGTATATCATGCCTGGTAACACTTTCCATAGGGCCCAGAAAAGTACACAGAAGAAGAGGAAGTGTTACTAAACATGAGTGCAAATATTATTAAAGTATTCTGAATAAAGTTTTAAACATAACAAGACATACACTGTCATCTAGACAGAAGATGCTTTACTATCATCCTAAGTGGAGGTGCTGTCCCAGTGTGCAATAGAATCAACTATTTCCCCCATTTTAATTTTAGGCCTACTGATCCTTGAGTGCTGAGGAGGTGGACTCCATAAAGACTTGATTTCAAGTGAAATACAACAATCAAAGAAATGAAGGATGTTGATGTTTCATTGTTACCTTTCAAGGTGTTTCCAACCATTTTTTTTTTCTTCCTTGACTCCATTCTCATGTTTTTCAGCTGTTGGGCTGACACAAGAGCAGGGGTGGTTGCTCTGGGTAAGTGCCATCAAGTGGGCTGAAACACTGGAAATTACCCACAGACCAGTTGGTTGATCTAGTTGTTTCTTCACTGTGTTTACAGCAGCTTAACAAGTACCAGTCACATTGAACTTGATGAAGACAGGGGAAAGTATGTTGGGGGTTCTGTAGCATTGTGAGACTGAATTGTAAGAGTAAAAATTGGGCCTTTCTGACAAATTCCATCTCTGATTCATGCAGTGGATCTATGGTCCATTCACGCAGCATTTTTGGGAATTTCTGATACATCTGTAGACAATATTTAATGGAATTCTTTTGTGGGACTTTTGTGAAGAAGTACACATTTGGTGGAAGTTTCCAGAAAAGGAATGTTCCTGAAGAATGCTTCAGGAAGGCAATTTCTGCTTTTTTTTGTTGGATCTCACATATAAAAGTAACATCATCATATGTTAATGTGAATATCTTGCTAGAAAGAAAGAAGCTGAAAAATATACTTTGATTCTAGAGTGAGGCTTGAGGGTGATGTATGTAACTATTGTGCTTTAAATAAGCTCTGAAAAAGAAGTAAGACTCTTCCAGAAATTAGTTTCTTTTCTTCCCATCTTTTTCAAGCTTTGGAGATAAACTGACAAGATTCACAGGTCTTAAATATGAAGCCACTGGATGAGAGGAGTGCAAAAGCAAGTCAGAGTTGTCTGTCAGCCTCCAAGGAGGAGTTTCTAAATGATACAGTAAGTGCTGAACTCAATCTGGATACTTTAAACAAAGCAAAATATGTCAGAACAAGAGCAGAAAATATCCCTCAATGAGATTCAGAAACTGATTTGAAAATGAAATTAAAGTATGGGAAGTGGCTGGAGGTCCTAACTGTAAGTGCTGACATAATTTCTGCTAATGAAAAACCCCCAGCCCAAACCAAACAAATAACCCCACAACAAAACAAACACACAAGTCTTAAAACGAGAGTGATTAATTTTCATCAGAATGGGCCCCACCACTTTGGGGATCTCCAGATGTGCTTTCACTCCTGTAAAAGCATCCCAGTTGTGTTGATTTCCACCCCCCTCCTGCCCCCTGAGTCACTATTAGCAGGTTCTTAAGGTCTGGTCTTCCATAAAAATTACTATCAGCCCAGGTGTCATTGAATTTTGTTGTCTTTCTGATTTCACTCTTACAATAAGACATGCATGCTACAGCTTCATCTTTTCTGAATCAAACAGCCAAGTTTTCATGTTTAAATGGACCTTTCCTTTTTCTGGTTACAAGTGAACTTCACAAAAATTTAGAGAATCAAAACCTGCCACAAGAATGATTTTTTTTGTATTTTGATTAGCTCTGCCTTTAATAGCTGTGTCAGTGCTAGAACTGCAAACCTGTGTGACATTAACTGAGCTGCAGCCTATATCTGTGAGCTATCAAATAAAGCTTTTATGGCAAGTGGAAGGTTGTTGAGTGTTACAACCGAAATATCTTGTTCCATGGTGGTTCCCTGGCCCCTGGCACAGTGTGGTGTTTGTTCCAGGCTGTTCAGACACAGAGCCCTTTCCAGCAGAGCCAAGCCTCCTTCTGCTTTTTCAGCAAAGAGTGCCTTTGGTCTAGTTTTATGTGGCTGCAGCTCTCTCATTCAACAACTATTTTTTATTAATGTTTGCCCTGATTCTTCCTTTCTCCATGTTGATTGATCCTCCTCACTCTGCTCCCTGCGGGACAATGGTCCAGATCAGCACAACCCACTGCTAAAGTGGCCCAGGGGGAAGCCTTGCTGGCTGTGTAGGATGGGGACAATGGAGAGCCACCATCCTTTGGGGAATGGCTGTCAGTGGAACTGCCCATCCATCAGCAGAGCAGAGGAGCAGGGAGCCTGCTGCTTCCTGCCAAGTTCCTCCCAGCAGAGCTACTATAGCAGCACAGCTCGTGAGCATTTTCAGATATGACTTATTTCTCATTCCTGTTGCTCATCTGAATGACTCTGAATGACATTTGCTACACTTTCTCATCCATGCTGCAGGGATATTTTTCTGTCACAGTGTTCTGGCATTTTGTTTTCACTGCAGGTGAGGGGCCATTTCTGCTGCCATTAGCCATTCTGAGCTGTGTGCCAAAAGCCATTCTGTGAGGAGTCCAGTCCTGCCTAAAGGGTATAGCTATGCTAATAACCAACACAGAAACATGTTTCTAGACCAGGTAGGACATGAGACATTGCTGCACTGGATTTTCAAATCTATTGCTGTCTTAAATCTTCCATGGTATTGAATCTCTACAGAATAGATATCCTTTTGCATTGGTGAATTAAATAATGGTGTCTGTGAAAGCCTGGCCCTTCTCAGAGTCTGACAAAAACCTTCAGCAATCTCAATGGATCCAGACTTTCACCCTGGTTTTAATTTGGAATTATATTAGAACAATCATCCAGAAAACATGTATTTTGTAATCCTGTGTTGTACTGCTGCAATTCCAGTTGTGACAGTCTCTGCCAGCAGGAGAGGGAGCACTTCAGAGGTCCCAGCTGGGATTCCTGGCTCTGTGGGATGCCACCAGCCCCACCTTCGGCAGCTCAGGCAGCAGAGCAGGCGGGAGCTGCATTTTTAAAAGAGTGTGTAAACAGAACCAGCAGGGAGCCGTGCAGTGTTTATTGTGGTCTGTCATGAAATCATGGAGAGCTCGGCTGCTCTGCCCTGACCCTCCAAAAGTCTCAGAGCCTGGGCCAAGAAGCTGTCTAAGGCTGTAGATAATGTGGTAACACAAGAATTTCAAACAAAACAAAGCTAAAGATACAACCACGGAGAATGCACAGTGTGCGTAGTGGCTTGCAGCTGATGAGCTCAGAAGGGCCTGATGTCCCTGTCTTTTTAAAACATCACTCAGTAGTGTCCCATTGAGCAGGTGTTGCACTGCAACAAACATGAGAAATACCATATTTTATAGCTTTGAGATTTCTTATCTTCTTTCCTCAACAGCACTATTAAAATTGTAATGTTTGCTTCTAAAATAACACAGTAAAACAGAACTTGCACGGTTCTGTTTTCTTTTGGGACTCTGGATTTGATTGTTTTCCCTGTTACCAAACTGTTTAGTGGAGAACCTGCCAACTGTTTGGTTCAGCCTAATCCCCATCAATTTCCCTGCATGGAGTGTCATGGCTGTGCAGTGTTCTCTCTCTTCTTATTGCTCTTGCAAGTTGCTGATCCAAGTGTTTACTCAGAGCTCATGACTGTGGCTTTAGGAGGCATCTTCCTGAAGTAGTAGTTGCAAGCTCATGTTTTTGAAAACACATTTGAACATGAACATGGTTCAGGAAGTCATCTCAGTGCTTTAGGGGCCAGCAGAGACATTATAGTTTGCATTTTAGTGAAAGACTCTGCTATTTTGTTCAATTGTAGTGTACACTAGTCTGGTTCCCTACTTTGTGCTTTGATGGACTTCACTTTGTTGTGAAGTCAAAGGGGTTTTGTCATCTCGTTAAACTTTACTTTTGAGAAAAAATAAAAGGAAAGAAATGTGAAAATCTACGTGGAAATCACATGAAAGGCCAGTCTGATGAAGATGTTTGTTTTGTTTGTCAAGAAACATCTGCCTTCAGCACAGTCATCTCTTCTGGCATGTTCTGAATAAGTGAATATTGTATGAACACTCCTGCTGTTCCCTTCTGTCCACTCTTAGACCTTCTCTGTCTCAACCCAAGGAGGGTTTTGTGCCTGCTTGCCAGCAATCAAACTGATTTTGCAGATTGTATGTTAGAGAATAATTAAGCACACATGGAACATAAAAAACCTAATAGAATCCTAAATTAGAATCATCCAGTGGTCTGGGTTAGAAGGGTTCTTTAAAGGTCATTTAGTCCAATGATCCTGCAATGAGCAGGGACAGCTCCAGCCAGGTCAGAGGGCTCAGAGCTTCATTCAGCCTGGCCCTAGATGTTTCCAAAATGGGGAATCTGCCACCTCTCTGAATGCTCCAATGTTCCATACTCATTGTAAAATACTTCCTTACACTTAGTCTGAATCCTCCTCTTTTAGTTAAAACCATTACCCTTTGTCCTGTCACAACAGACTCTGCTAAAAAATTATTCCCTCATTTTCTTATAAGCCCCCTGAAATCTGCAAGGAGGTCTCCACAGAGCCTTCTCTTCTGCAGGCTGAACAGCCCCAGCTCTCTCAGCCTGTTCTCACAGGAGAGGTGCTCCAGCCTCTGATCATATTTGTGGCCTCCTCTGGCCCTGCTCTAACAGGTCCATGTATTTCCTGTGCTGAGGACACCAGCACTGGACACTGAAGGGTGAGGTCTCATGAGAGCAGAGAAAAAGGGAAGAATCACCTCCCTTGTGCTGCTGTCCAGCTTCTAGGCAGTGAGGTTAGGAATCTATTGCAGGCTACTCAGGATTTATTGCGTTTTCAGGAATGCAGAGTAAAGGCACAGAGGCTGTAGTGTGTTGGTGGAATAGAAAGGATAAGTGCTCCATATTTATGTTTCCTGATATGTGCAGCTGGTTGGGTCAAATCTGCCACTGCATGGAAACCCCTGATTTGAAGTATCAATATACTGACCTGTAAAAAGTTGTTTTGAAATTCATTGCACTCCTTTCCCTGCTTGAATTGTGCACTGAAATACCTGCAAACACACTGGCCTAATGTAATCCTAGGGGAGCTACAGGCTTACATCCATGATGATACTTCACTGGACTTACAGTATGGTTGTGTCTTATTTAAATTCCAGTTCCTAAGTAAAGTTCACACTTACTGCCAAATTGCTTGTTTGGGAGGAAGTAGCCAGGAGACAACCTGAGAGCATGATATTGTGGAGTGTTTCACAGTACTGGGTGAGACTGGAGAGCAAGTGTTGAGTGTGATCTCTGTGTTAGTCTGATATGCCGGTGACTTCATTTGCCTTTCTTGAACCACCCTGATTTACATTCTTGCTATGAGCAATCAGAATGAGCTGGAGCTCTCTCAGCTCCTCAGTAGGAGTCTGGCCAGGATCTCTCCAGGCAGCAAATGACTTCATGTGCTGTGTCAGCAGCTCTTTCTGCTTTGAGGGTGCATTCCAAACTCTGTCTTGTGCCTTTGTCAGGTGATGCAGGGTTTTTCAGCCACTTACTGGGTTGAAATATCCAACAGGTTTTTATGTTTTATGCTTTTGTCATTGTCGACTTTGTGGGGTTTTTTAGCCTTTGGCAAAAATTTGCCAGAGGCAAGATACAGAGTATCCCCTATCTGAAGTGTAGAACCCAGACTGCCTGGACAGTGAAGGTTGATTTTGAACTCAGTGAAGTGGGTTGTCTTTAAAGACATGGTCAGCAGTGCCTTGGTCTCTACAAGGCAGAGGCTCCTGGTACCAGCAAGTTGGAATTATTAAACAGCATTTTCAGAAAATTTTAATACCCATAGCAGCTCCAGCACTGCACAAAGGAGCTCTTTTATCTGAACAATCTGGTAGCAAAACATGCAAACATCTTTTAGAAGAGTCCTCTCATTTTTGGGGCAGATTGTGAAACCACAGTGAAATCCCCAGGCTAAAATGTTGTTCAACATAAGTCTGGTGCTCATCTGAAGACCACAGCTGCTCTCAGTGTGGGTGCAGCTGGGTCAGGACAGGATTTCTGGCACCTCTTTTAGAAAAATACCAGGACTGCAGCTGTGCCTTCCTGCTACAGGGCTTATGAGGAAAAAGGTTCTTCCTTTGCTCTCTGGTATCTGCTCTGACCAGTTGTGTTCTGAGTATGGGAAGAAACAGAACCCAGCATTTGTGCTTGGTTAAAATTCAGATGGTTTTGTTCTTCCTCTTCCCCTCCTCCTAGAAATGTTGTTATTTGCACTGATTTTTCTTTATTCACACAGTAATTTCTGATAGATCTGTACATGCCTTGATTTCAATCATGTTGTCCTGAAATCAATCTGGGATGCTTCTCATAGGACTTAACCTGCCAAGAATCCCTGGCTAAGTTTTACATGCTCTGTGCTGCTTGTCAGCAGACAGGGATGAAGATATGAGTGTGGACCAGGGAGTTTCCGAAGGTCTTTTGTTGTTGTTGATAATGTTCACAGTGGTAGAAAACACTCAGAAGTTGCAATAGAATTTTTATGCCTATGTAATCATGCCATTCTGGTCCCAGTTACAGAATTACTGAACATTTTCTAGCTCATTTAAAAGAATACACATATGTGTTTGTATACATATATATATATATACCTAAAAGGAAATATAAAATCAATATTTGTCTGCAACAGAATTCATGTAATTTGTGGCAGTGACCTTAAACATAGCTTCCATATATTTGACTTTGATATGAGTACTGAATTAGAGAAAAAACAGAGAAAATGTAATGCGATTTTGAGAAAATGATTGATATGTTGCACTATTTATGCCAAATTTCACCTTGGCATGGTCCTGACATTATGTGATGTTAAACTTCGAAGAAGACAGGAGACAAATGTTTCTCTCTTGCCCTCTGCAAGAAAGTGAAGGGAGAATGATAAAATGAATACATCTTTATTTTTACCTGATGGGGAAATTCTTTTCCAAAATAGACTGTTCCACACTTATTGATTTCCTGTATATAAAATGTGCTTGGAAATGTGCCTAAATGCAAAAATCTTTTTCAGCTAGAATTATTTTTCCTATCAAGACACTTCTCTTTTTACTTGATAGTTTGAAGTGTGAGGATATTTCCTCAGTGAATTCAGTAAAGGTGGAATTTCCCTTGAATTCCTTAAACTTGAAGAAATAAATGGCTAAATCCTAGAAATTAAACAGCTAGAAAATACACGTATCTGACTGGATCTAAGACTCTTCAACAAATGCATGGAAAGAAAGCAAATCCCCAGTACATGAATACTAAAATTATTAATTAAATACCACATTTGAAATTAATCTTGACAGGCAAAGCACTATCTGTCTGTATCTGTGTTTGAGGTGGTCTCTTTCACACGCATGTCCAACCTCTGTAGCAATTAATAAACTTTGACGAAAAATCCTTGTGTTTTGGAAGTTCAGGAAAGCCTTGTTTTAGTTTTGCTGCAAGGTTCTGTGTTTAATACTTTGCACTTGGAGCAAGCAGAAATTTGTTTCTGGAAAGATCCTGCCTGCATCTGTTCCCATTTTGCTCCATCTACTCCCCAGAGTCAAATGCAGTGTCTTAAGGCACAGCTGTTGGCTGATGGGGCTCAGAGATTTTCTGTGGGTAGATGTACAATCTACTCCAAGTAATTGCTCCTGAAGCAGTAGTAGTGGTAATAGCAGTAGTTAGTGCTTGATTCAGATCTTGGCTGGGGTTTGCACAGCATCCCAGGTGCTGCAGGCTGGCCCCAGTGCCTGTGTGCTCCAGGCAGCTGCACCCCAAGTGTTGCCATGGAATGAGCTGGCATGGCCAGAGTGTGCGAGTTGTTAACACAGCGAGCAAGAGAGCAGGGAAAACAGTTCATGTCAACAGCAGAGCTGATGAGACTTGATTGTCTTGAGATTTATGACCTGCATGTGAGGATTATACCCTGCACGGGGTGGAGTAGCTGATATCTAATAGCAGGCCAAGATTCCTTTTGCAGTCTTCTTCTCCTCTCTCCTTTTGCTCTCTCTCTCTCTCCTCATTCCATCTGGGTTTAGTAACTTTAAGAAATCAACATAATTTGGATTCCAACCTTTTTGTCAAATTGTAAACTAAACAGTAAATTCAGCACTTACTAATGCAGAGACAGGTAGACAAGTATATCTAGAATGTGACATAGGAAGCTCAGGGTTTTTAAGACATCATTTGTGCTTTGAATGAACCAGAACTCCTTGATGCAGGAAAATTTTCAGTGGGGTCTGTCTTGGATGTCATTATGTAAAAGAACATGATGTTGAAATTCATAAACTCAAACTGGAGAAAGAAAAGAGCCCCATTTATTACTGGCTGTAGCTGTCATTTCCACAAAATAATTTTTACTCCTGGTTGTATGTTGCATCATTACAAAGAGCATGATTACATGGAAGGTGATTTGAGATTAAACTTGCTTTTCTGAATGGCTTGCAATAGGTGTAATGTAAGACACTTCTCTGCTGCAGAAATGAATGTATACTTCAGGTTTATGTTTTTGCACTGCACTGAACTGTGGCAGTCAGTTTAAGGATATTACATTTATGGAAGTAGCTGAGTACATTTCAAGTATACATTTTACATCATGTCTTTTAGGACTCAGGGAAAGATCTATCCATGTAGATAAAAACCTTTATGCCATTCACAGCAAGTGAAAATCTGATTTTGCGTATAAAATCTTTTTCAGGGCAGAAAATACTTTCAAGAGAACAACTTTTTTTTGGCAGATCCCAAAGGCACTATGCTATCTTGGCAATGTAACTCTGAAACAACGAAATCTTTTGATTGGAGAGTGTTGTTTGTTTTCCATCATCCAAACAAACAGAAATAATGAAATAATGAAAGATTAAAGTGATGAGTTTGCTGCTGGTTTTTTTTTTTTTTTTCCTTTTTTTTTTTCTTTTTAGTGTGTTTGGTGTATTTTTTTCTTTTTTGGTGGGGGGTGGTTTGTGGTCTATGTGCAAACATTGCCTGGTGTAGTGTTTCTGAAAGTCTCACACAAAATGAAGAGTTAATTCAGTTCTACGGGGTAGAAAATAAGAACTTTCTGGTATAGTTTTCTTTTTTTTTTTTCCCCTGTAGTGTTTCTTAGATACTTTGTGTTGTTTAAAGAAGGTTTCTGCAATAGTAGCACTAACTGGGTGTTTCATCCTGTTAGTATTTGTTTTAAGCTGTGTCCTGACCCTGCTTCCTGTGAGTGACAATCTTATTCATAGGCTTTTAATTCCAATCTAATCCTAACACATACCTGAGTAGCACTTTGGTTGAAAAATGCTCTCCCCTTTTCAGGCCTGATTGTTTTTTTTCCACTTGCATCTTTTAATTTTCAATTAAGAATTCTTTAGTGAATAAGGACTTGGACTAAAGCCAGTTTAAAGCCATTGAAAGTCTTTTCATTGACTGCATTGGGCTCTGGATCTGACAGTAAGCATATGCAGAAATACTTATTAGTGGGTTATGGACAGCACTGTCACCTAACACAGTAAAACCCGTGGCCACCCAGTCCAAATGAAACTGAAATCTGCTTTATTAACCAAAGGGAAGTTCAGCTGGTTGCAGGAAATATTTTTTATCCTCAAACAGCAAAAGCTTTTCTTGTTAATATCAATGCAGCCTGGTACCTACCAAAACATCATCCTGACAGTTTCATTACCTTGCACAACAGAATCTTTCTTCCAAAGTCCCCATCCCAGGAACATTTCTATTGAAAACAGACACTTGTGCCTGCATCAAAACATCCCCTATAATACATTGGTGGGTAATGCTTAAATTACTGCCTATCACAAGATGGAACCTGTTAAACCTCTTTGCAATCAAATAAATAGCAAAAGTAAATTATAAAAATAGGTTTAGCTGTTTAGGAAAAAGATACATTAATCTACAACATGATGGAACCTTTTTTCTGTAGGTTTTGGGAAAGAAAAAATGTACATAGGAGAAAAAGATTTTCAAGCCCCCCCCTGTTTTTTAGCTCTTCAGCTGTCTCTAGGCTCAGTGAGGAATGTGTTATCCTGCACAAGGCTCGCTAGATGGCAGGACGAGATAATCTTCAGGAACATAGAATTTCTAGGGATTGAGATAAAAAAAAAAAATGGAGTTATGATGAAATTGAACAAGTGGAAATAAAAGGGAAAGAGAAACTGAACAAGAGACAGAAATTTTGTTTCTCTGTGATTAAAAAAAATTTGAAAATTAAGAAATTTAGATTCTTAAACTGACATTCCAACAAGTACAATATGATAATGGCTAAATTGCATATGGAAGTGTGGAAAAGTGGAGTCTTTATTTCTGAGAGACAATGGAGCACATTATAAAGCAAATAGCTTGACAGTAATTTCTCCTTGTCTTTTTAGTAAAGACCCATGTGTTTGAATAAGAACTTTCTTCATTGTCTCTAGGAGCTCCTCTTTCAGATATGTCACTGTATTCATAACCTTATGGCTCTGTTGGAAGAAAATCTATGAGAAGGAAAGAGGGAAATGGCCCTTGGGGTCATATTTTTGTCTCAGCAACACTGGTGTTAATCCAAAGTAAGAGTGAGCAGAATCTACCCCATTATGTAGTCCAGTTCATTGCCTTGTCAATAGAGGATAAATTCCTGGAGTGAATATTCAAGCTCTTTGTCTGGCATAGCTGAAATGTCACTCATAGCTGAAATGAACAACTCATTTTCTTCCACTTCCTCTGGAATAGTATTCACCAGACAAAGAGAATGTCTGCGACTTCACTGCAGAAGAAAGAACCAGCAAAATGTGCTTTCTACAAATCATGCTTTTACCTCTCAGTGTGTGAACACACCATTGCATCTGTATTCCACTTTTCACCTTGTTATCAGAACTGCTGAGAGATCTCAACTGTCTAAACAGCAAATAGCTTACCTGTATTGCAAAATATACCAGAGCACACAGCCTCAGCCTCAGATGATGGTATTAGACTGAGTGTCTTTGGCTTTTGAAACTGAAATATTTACTGCTTCACAAGATTTCAAAAGAAATCACTGAATTGTAAAATGGTTTGGGTTGTAAGGGACCTTATAGATCATCTTGTTCCAACCCCCTTTTCATGTGCAGTGTCACCTTCCACTGTCCCAGGCTGCTCCAAGCCCCATCCAATGTGGTCTTGAACACTTCCAGGGATGGGGCAGCTTCTCTGGGCAGCCTGTGCTGGGGCCTCACCACCCTCACAGGGAATGAGTTCGTCCTTATACCTGCTCTAAACCTGTTCTCTGTCAGTGGATCCATTCTCTCTTGTCCTGTCACTACATGCCCTTGTCAGAAGCCCTCTCCTCCTCTCCTGTAGAACCCTTTGGGTTCTCCAAGGCTTCCCTGGAGCCTTCTCTTCTCCAGGCTCAACACCACCATCTCTCCCAGCCCATCTCCACTGCAGAGGTGCCCCAGCTCTCTGAGCCATCTCCATGGCCTGTTTTGGATGTGCTCCAATCCTCCTTCCAATGCTGGGATCCAGCACTGCAGCTGGGCTCTCACAGGGCAGGACCAGAGGGGGACAATCCCCTCCCCTGCTCTGCTGGCCACACTTCTTGTGATACAGCCCAGGGCACAGTCGGGTTTCTGGATAATTTTGGAAATTCTTGGTCAAATTAAGACCAAGTGTTTATAATACGCTGGAGGCTTAGTCACTGAAGTTCTGAATGTAATGGAATAAAAATTATGAAATTTTGGCAGTAAGTTGTCCTGTAACTACCAAACAGTAAAAGTTTTAAAAGTTAATTTATTTGGAAATTTCTGATCTGATCAATTAATTATTTTAATTTGATGAACAAGTGGTTTAATAATCATCATCATCATCCAGAAGCCCAGTTAATAGCTGTTAAAAGCTGCTATTTTTAGCGCTACACATCTACATGGATTTCATTGGAAACAGCTCTGAACTGAGAACCTGATGCACTTTTAGAAAGGCTCTCAGTGTTCAAATTATCCACTACTCTGAAATGTAAACTCGTGCATACAGTGTCAAGAGGAAATTGAAGATAAATTAACAAATAAGATCAAAAATAGATTTTAAAATGTTTTTGTCATCTTTCTTCCATAAGTTCTGTCTGCTGCTGTATCTGTCAGGGTCTTTGAGTGACAGGACTAATCTGGTTCCAGCTCTGCCCTGTCTGGGACCAGTCTTACGATTTACGGAAATATAGTTACCTTTAAAACTTCCACACCTTTCCTATATTTGGTTTAAATTAACTATCAAACTCAAAAAAATATTTGAGGGAAGAGTGAGCACAATCACACCAGTTCTATTCTGTATATTTTCTATTAAGAAATTGGGCTAAAAACTCTATCAAATTGATTAAAACCAATTAAAGAATGTGGCCAAAGAAAACAGTTCACTGTCATTAGAGAATTAAAAATCATACTTCTTTTCACTTGCTCTATTTATGCAGCTTATTTCCCAAGAGAACTTCTTATACCCTAGAGACTAACAAAAAGTTATCTCTGCTGGGATTCATTTGACAATATGATCAAGCAGGAACGTGGAATATCTGGTTCCAGCTCCCCCCACTGTGAGGAAGTCCCTTAGCTCATTTGTTCCATTTGTAAAATGGTGATAATGGTTGTGATGTAGTTTATAAATATTTTATTTATGACAAGTCCTTTATAAACACCAAATATTATTGTACTGTTTGTAGGATGGAACTCCATCCAGCTGTATCTGTATTTTTGGAGAAGTTAAGAAACGTGTTAATGTGGGCACTGAGAAAATCTGAACGTCCTTCTAGGGTTTCTGTGCATGATTTTGTGATTTGGTAGGGGTGTGAGGAGGGGAAAAAAGCCTAAAAGAGAGGACAAATCTGGTAAGTGCAGATAGCTGGCCACCTGGGAGTTTACAGGTTCTGATTCTCTTGCTCTGGAATCTACTGCCTTTTTCTGTCCTCAAGTTCCAGAGGCCACAATTAATCATGGATGTCCAAGATCTCCTCTACTCGAAGTAATACAAAAGAAAGGTTCCAAGCTGCTGAAATGGCTTTCTTCATGTGGTGTATGTTGCAGTTTTTCACAGCTGGGTGATAGATTTGCTGCTTCCCCACCAGGGAAACCTCTCAGCCTGAGGCTCCCTGAGACTCCACACTGGGCTCCAGGTGGGGACCAAGGGGACACAAACGCTTTCCATCTTTGCAGCCATTCCGGAGTTTCTGATGCCCTTTTTGATCATGCTCCAGGAGGTCACAGGGCTGGAAAGAGTTTGTCTCACAGCTCTATTTAGACCTAAGCCTGGTTAGTAGAAACAGCATTCCTCACAGTTGCAGGATAATGTAACATCATAAATAGAGCTATCAAGAATGTCAGGCAGCCTTTGTGGTTGTCAGAGCAGTGATGTTAAAAGAAAAGAGGGGTTTTTTTCTGTCTTATTTTTTCCTAAATAGCTTTCCTCAAATTGTCAGGAGAGCACCTGGTGAAATGAAGCTTTGCTTTTGCTGTGTAGCTTTTGTTCTTAGAAATGGTTTAAGTAATAAATATGATGAAATAATTACATAGAAAAATAACAACTTCATTTCCATCAGAGCACTACGGGGTGGTTGTGATTCTTCAAAATGCCTTGAATACTTGAGGAAATAATTACAGCTGGGATACAGCTGAAATACTCCACACAGTACCAGTATCTGTGGATAGCAGAGGATGTGTAGTACCTGAAAAAGCAGGGGGAGTGAAGGTTAGATGCTCATGCTAATTATTCTGGAGATGGTTGATTGGGAATGAATCACCTCTCATCTCATTAGCATTCAGTAGCACAACTGCTGGATGAAAAGGAAATAAACACTTGGGATTGCAAGGAGAGGTAAAAGAGGCTGCTTTCTCTGTTCGTGGCGGTTTTACAAGGAATTCACTGGAGCTTGGAATGATTTATGCATGTGAGGACCTGGCCTTAAGGAACGAGCTGGAACAGAAGTTAGATCTTTAGGGGCTGTGAGGTGTCCCTGGAATCTCAGAAAAAGCAAGCAGTAGGCTTCTGGCTGCCAGGGGTCTTCCCACATCTGTGTCTGATTTATCAATAAATAAAACGTTTGGCTGCTTTCTACAAATGTGAGGGAAGGGGACGGTAAGGCTGACAGCATTTGCTTTACTGGCCTTACTGTTAACTCCTCAGTCCCAGCCTCTCAGCTGTTTGTACTCAATTCTCCCCTCAGGAGGTGGTTGTGGCTAAAGAAACAGCAGGGTTAGAAACACGGTGGTTGCTGTTATTGCTCATTACTGCTGTTTGGTACCTCATTATCTCTAATTGCTGGCTTTGCATTTAATGATGATGATTCTCACCTACCCCACCCTTTACTGCCACCTTCTTCCTGCTGGCCACAGGATATTAGGGGAACAGTAAGACCGGGAATTTTAAGAGCTGCGTTGGAACTGCTGTGATACCCCTGGAATAAAGCTAAAGGAAATAGGAGAATAAGTTTGTTTCTCACCTGCTGGTAGGTAGGTTCCCAATGTTGATATCTTCTTCCATTTCTGTTGAATATTTATAAAGGCCAGAGAAAAAGGGATCTTCCTTGGTGGCCAGTGAATGAACCTTACACTGTGAACTGCTGCTCTGGGGCACAGTCTGGTATGACTCAAACCAGAAGCAAAAGAGGTTTTGACCCTTTCTTTTTTTAATACTGTTGAAGGCTTTGTAGGTGTTCTTGATAGGCTAAAGGCTAGGACACCAAATTTATGGATATGTATATTTATGGATAGTGTGTGTTTCTGTTGGCATAAGATACAGAAATAGATACAGAAAAATAGATACAGAAAAAGTGGGTTTACAGCATTAAAGGCTGTAGTAAAGGATATAGAAGTATGGTAGCCCCCATCCACTGCCATAGGAGAGCTCTGTTGCTATAACATTCGGTAATCGAGGTTTTGCTGGCAAAATATGGAATGCTTACTTACCGGAGTAAGAAAATGATTTTTAGGAGTATTTTCATGCTGAGAAAAGAGGTATAATATATGTGTATGCTTCTGTAGGAGAGTTTGTGGGTGACTAAGAGAAGAGAGACAACTCTGGTCTCTCATGTCAGCTGTGAAAGGTCAGGAGTATCTCACAGCCTCAGGGCTCAAATAAACTTTGCAGAGCAGCCATGAACCTCTACAAAGGGCAGTAGCCCACAAAAACTGATGAGTTACAAGATAAGTGGATGAAGTTTGGTACCTTGTGTGTTGAACAGCTGGTGGGGAACCCAAATGCTTTTTATTGGCTTTCTTATTTTCTCTACAGGTAAAAACAGACTTTTGTTTGCTGTTGTGATTACCAAAAGCCAAACCTTTCTTTAAAGGTGCAAATAGTACAGTTAAACATTAGAGATTTGTAGGGTTAGAAGCGTTGTTGGAGGTTAGTGCAGAAGTGTCAGGAGCTTAATAGCAGGCATGTAAGTGATGTGATGTGATGCCTAGGACAAACACTAAAATTGTTGTAATTTGTAGCAGCATCCTAAATAGAAATTATTTCATGGGTATAAATATAAATTGAGGCATCAACAGATATTTTTGGTTTCTGCTGTGAAGTTTTTACAAATAGTACCTGGCTGTAATTTACTATAATGTACTAGAGTGAAAGCAATAAAATATGAAAGCTTTTTTCCCATCCTTTTAATATCCTTTTTGCTAAGGTCAGTAAACCTGGTGGGTTTGTAATTATGGCAGGGACATATAGGAGCAAAAATACTGTGCTCATATTCATGCTTTGTTACTAATTAAATGAATCAAAAGAGCTCTTTCTTGAAGAGCAGGAAATGCTTTTGTGAAGATATATGTTCTCAATACAGGAGAGCTATTAGGGCATCTTTCCTCATTCCTCTTTCTCCTCCTTGCTTTTCGTCATTCCCCCTTCATTTTGTCTGAAAGCAATTTCCTCTTAATTAAAAATACTTATTTTCCAATTCAATCCATGATGACAGTATAGCCTTGGTCTCCATTTGTTTGGGTTGGTTAAGTTTTCAGAAGGGAATGGGAATTTGAAGGTGATAGAAATATTTTAATTGAGCGATTTAAGTGATTTCAGGAGATTGAGGCATTTGAGGTCTCTTGCTCAAAACTCCTCTCTCTTGCTGCCTGTCTGGCATGGTAAAGACTGGTTTCAGAGCAGTATTATTTTCTTGAACACTGTACAGGTTTTGGGACCTGCTGGTAAATATCATGGATTTGGTTTGGGTGCTACCCACATGTGGTCTTTCAGTCACTGCAGCTCTAGAGCACCAGTGGGGTTTGGCTGTGGCTGCAGAAGTGTTTTCCTCTGACATGGGCATGCAAGAGGAAGATGATTACCTTGCTGTAAAGTGCATCCAGGTTTTTGGTGCACAAGTATGTGCTTTCTTCAGAGATGTATTTGTGAATATGTACTTTCATAAGGATCACATCTGTCCTTGAATGATTTTTTGGTCCTATTTTTTTTTTCTTGTCTGTGGGAATGGTCATGCACAAATGTCATACAGATCCAGAGAACAAATTATCTAACCAGCTCCAAGTAAAGTACAAAAGAGCAGTAAAGAGCAGTACTGGTTAGATAATTTGTATGTGGTAATACAGCAACCCGTGCATGAGAACTCAGAAAACTAAAATGCTGTTTTAACATGAAGTGGGTCAGTCTGTCTTTTAAAGGGGAGACTGCTTGCACGGAAGAGGCTAACAATGCCAGATAAATTGATCTCTGCAAATGTTTGCCCTGCTCTAACCTTGTTTACTTGATCATGTAGCTCCCATTAATGAATTTTTCTGAAAACTTAGTGCACATTTATAAATGAGCATACTGCTTGAATCAGGGGGCTGTATCTTCCATCAGGAAGTCATCCATCGGTTTGGGACAGTTAGCTCTGAGCACCTTTCATCATAAGAGGAAATTCTTCTCATTCCTTTATTTATCAATCTGCACATTCTGTGCTGGTACAACATTGTCACTCACCCCACACAGGGGGAAAAATTCCTAAAATTGAATGCAAATGGTGGTACTTTGATGGGAAGCAGCAACTTGGATTCCAAACCTCAGCTATCTTAATATTTTTTCTTTTTGTTTGTGACTTTATGCAACATTTGCTGCTCTTTTAAGCCACAGAGGGGAAGTGAAGAGTGGTGGATATGGAATTTGTATTGGATATGAGCTGTGTCATGAAATAATAGGACAGTGCTGGTATGAGGATTAGGACAGGGTGAAAACAGGTATTCGTCTTCTGAGCTTGCACTGGAGGCATGTGCTGTGATCTGTGAGGTTCAGTACCCCAGTTATTTAGACCCTGTTGCCTCATAGAGCAGTCAGCTCTGTCATATGCAGGGTTGTGGCCTCAGTGCTGAAGCCTGGAATTAGCAAACAGTGCCTGGTCAATACTGCAGCTCTCATTCAGACAGTAGCCTCCAAGTCAGTAAAGTAAATATACACACATTCTTTTCCTATTATGGTTAAATTATTACCACAGGGAATATCAGCTCCTGTCACCTAGGTGCAATTGCATTACAGTAAGCTGTGAAGCACTTAATCTGATTTTTGTTTGTTTGTTGTAATTTGTTTTTTTATAAAACAGTTTGGTGTTGTAATTAAAACTGCAAGCAGAGAAAGAAAAATATTGTAATTCTGCAGATATGTGGGAAACTAGAAACATTTCACAGTGTAAGTCACTTTAAACTGATTCAGTTTTGTTGCTTGTGGATTTTGCTGAGCTTGTCAAACAGAGAGAAATGACGTTTAAAATCTTAATGGTGAAGCAGCTGGGAATTGCTAGGCAACAAAGCAGTTTCCTACATACAGTGTTATACCACTGCAATGGCTTTTTCTATCAGGAATATCTTTTAAGAGTTCACCAAACTAATTTTGGAGTTCCAAACACAAACTTTAATCTGTCAAGATCATATTTTATTGCTGTGATTTAAAAAAAAAACTGTTTTAAATTAGTAAGGTATATAAGTACTTAATGTCTTATGGGGAACTAGATATCCTTTGGTTTTTTTGGTTCCTTTTGTGGGAGAGGGGAGTGCTTATAAAACTTGGTTTACAGACTTGATAAATAAGGTCTGAGAATAAAAATTAGGCACTGAATGCAGCAAATTTTATGCTGAACTTGAAGAATTGTATAATGACTCCTGAGAAGGATGTGAAATGAAGCATGATTGGGTGGTCATCTCAAAGAACTTAGGACTCTTTAACCTCCATTTCAGAGTGATGTGACTTTGTCTCTGACCTTGGGCCATTTTTTTTGGTTCAGAACATAAGTTTTTTGGAGACTCTACTCCTTCAAGTTTGCACATATTCACTGACTCCTGCAGTCAGCCAGGGCCACACAGTGTTAGTCCTCATGGCACAAATGTGCAGAAAGGTGTGTGTTTTGTAGGGCTTCTTGCTGTGACACTGATGTGAGTCAGTGCTGCCCATGCTGACATTACATTACTGACCTTCATCAGTTGATTTAAAAAATCAGAGGGCAGGTGTTTAAACAGAAGGACTTCTATTATAAAAAAAGGTATGAGAGGATTTCAGACTATGGTGCTCTGGGCTAATCTGCGTTTTTGTCGGGGAATGCCTAAAAATATTAAAAATCAAATATTATGTGTACAATTAAAAAAAAATCCCTGAAAGCTGACAAGTGGATGTGAGGACAGGAATTCAGTGATGAGGGCTGAAGCCCCATATGCAAGCTGGGGTGGGGCAGATGAATAAATACCAAGCTCCTGAATTCTTAAGTCTTGCAGTTTCACTATTGGCTTAGACTGTGCCTATGGGTGGGGAAATGCAACAACTACATTAAACTTCCATCTCTGACTTGAGCTCCACATTTTGTAGCAGTGGATCCTGAGCTAAAAGTTAACAGCAGCAATTTCAGAGATGGAGGTGCAAGCAACAGATCAGAGGCAGGTGCTAAGAGGACAAACTTTGGTGTAGAATGATTGCAGGCTCCCCTCTAAAAAGGTAGTGAAATTTGGGGTGGAGAGCACCACACTGCCTAATTCCTAGCATGGAGGGAAAAGGGATATGATCAGGGAAGAGGGACTGCCAAGAGGTTCTGTTTGAGAGGAGATGCTGCATTTTCATCCTCTTGGTAGGGCATTTGGAAATTGTCATAGCCCAGCACTGACAAGTATTGTCCGTCATTTGCAGCAGCAACACCACCAAGCTTTCAGTTCTGACTTGAATGTTTTCATAACTTCAGCTCCTCCTGCATCATAAGAAATGTGTGAAATGTATGCATAGAAGGTCAGTGTTTGGAAGCACATAGAGAGAGCACCATCATTCTCTGAAAGTAAACTGCCAGATGCTGTGATACTGTGATGCTGTGTTTTAGCAGGCTGAATTCCTGAACTGACACACTTAGGTTGCTGGTCCCATTTATATGAGCAAAAAATCTGAACGACTGTCTCTTGTCCAAATTTACACAGCCAGAATTTTATTATTTTAGAAATGTGCTGTAAGGTCCCCGAGGGAGGAACATGATTAAGCTTTGTCCTTGGGTAAAACAAAGCACTATCATCTCCTCTCTGAAAGGTTTCACTAATCTCAGGACTTTGGCATGGAACTAAATTTAGAAAGTCTGGATGCCAGTGGAGGCAGTTCTCGTTTTCTTTAGACAGTGACAAACAGTATATTCTCCATCACTCCCTCAGGTCAGAGTTCAACTTTCATCTCGCCTCTGGTCAGGGGCTGGATGACATCCTGAACAACTGGGTCCTTGTAGTTTATGATGCCAACTGACAGTGGAGTAGTTTATTATATGATATACAGCCTTTAATTTTCTGGAAAGACATGGAGTTGATGTTTGATAAGCCATTCATGATAAAAGAATAACTATTAGAGAGAAATGAAGAGACAACACAGCACAAATAGATGTGCTTTTTCTGAGTGCTCTAACTGCTTTTTAAGTCTGAACTAAATGTACATCATGAAAAGAATGAGAAAATAGGAGTGTCGCTGCCATTGTTTAGGTTTTATCAAATGAAACTTAACTCGTCTGGATTTTTAGTTTGAAGCACTGTGCTGGAATTCAATGCTTAGAACCTTACAAATTAGCTTTCCTAGTGTGAGCAATCATATATATGTGTATACAAATCAATAAAGAGAATCAGCTTTTGTATAGTCTATTATAAGCATGAGCTAAACCTAACAGCTTCATAAAGGGAAAGCTACGGCAAAGATGTTACATTTGCACTATGGCCACCCTCTGCTTCCAGGAGTATTGGTGTCAAAATCAGTGCCAAGCAACTTGTTTTCAGTCTCCTTTCTAGTGTCCTTGACTTCCTTGTTCTTCACTTTGCCCTCTTCAGAACAAGAGGCTGTGCTGGCTGCTCAGGAGACAAGCTAAACATCCACAGGCCAGCAGAGAGCTTGCAGTAATTGTAACAACAGCCACAGCAGTCCCTGAGACACTTTTGCTGTACTTGACACGAGCTGGACTTTAGCTGTAGGAAATCTGTGACCTTCATCAGTTGATTTAAAAAATCAGAGGGCAGGTGTTTAAACAGAAGGACTTCTATTATTAAAAAAAAAGCTATGAGAGGATTTCAGACTATGGTGCTCTGGGCTAATCTGCGTTTTTGTCGGGGAATGCCTAAAAATATTAAAATCAAGTATTATGTTTAAAATTAAAATGTCCCTGAAAGCTGACAAGTGCATGTGAGGATAGGAAGCAAGGTCTGTCCTGTTGTTTAACAGAAGAGTTAGATTTGCCCTGGTGAAGATACTGGTTCTTAATTATAAATCCTCCACAGATGGTTCAGGGATGCTTTACCTGCTCCTAAGAATTTCCCAATGGCTCTGACCCCTCACTGGGAAATCTGGCTACAAACCAGAGAGAGGTACAATGAGATCTGACTGGTAAATCTTTCTGATTTACAGCTTGTGTGCATTACCTGTACTTTTGACAGGCAGGGTCATAGAGAGGAGAAGAGAAAGAATGCTGCCAAGTAAAGTATTGCTGAAGAATATCTTGGAGACAAAAGGGAGATTTTTAGCAATGATTTTATGTGTCAGATTAGCAAGATTTAAAGTGATGTCATTACTGAAAGTGACCCTGAATTGAGTTTCTTTGAAATGAGGTTCTATTCTTGCCTTAAGTTGGATGAAAATTATTATACAGAGGAGCTATTAAGAAGAAAGGAGCATTTACAACTGAAGTTTAGTGGTAGTAAGACTTCTGCCCTGTTGGCCTCCCCTTTAGAGATGTGGATTGTGTAGTATCACTGAAATGGGGTGAAATCCTGCTTTCTTCCACCAATCCTCATAAGATACTCAGACTGAGTTACCTGCTTTTAGCTAATGTAGAACCAAAAATATGGAACACATGGATCAAAATAAGTAAGTGGTGATGAATACATTCTTAAATTCTACACTCTGTTATTTATTGTTTCCCTTAGGTCTGAGGGTATTTGTGGCTGAACACAGATCAGAAGTCAGAGATTTTTATACGCAGTAAATGGGCAGTGATTTTCCTTGTACCACACCAAACTTTGGCTGCTTTTGTTATGGCTGGTAGGAAAGGGGGGCTCTATAATCCTCAGACCTGCCCAAGTTCATGCAGATGCTGAAGAGCCAAGCATGGCTCTGTTCCAAGAGCTGTCTTGCTTTGGCCATAGTGTTTGTGCAGAGAGAGACAGAGCCTGTTCCAGAAGTCCTAACTAGCACAGGAGTAAGCAATGCTGAGATTCTGGGAAGTGTTCCATTCCTGGACATTCAAAAGAGGCTGCTGGAACTGAAGGCTACAAGAGTCTCATGAGCTTCTGGAGCAACCAATGCTAAATTATAGGTGTGCACAATCTGCTCAGGACAAATGCAATGTTACTCTGTCAAGAAGCCCTTCAGCTGCATCATCCTGTCCCTGCTATTAAGGTAATTAGAGGCTGCTGAGAGACAGCTTTAGTAGTGGGAGTTGTGTAATGATCAGCAGTCTTCCAAATAGGAGAAACCATTTCCCCTTTGTCTTTAAAGCTACCTTTCCCCACTTATCTTCTGCACAGTAAATTGGCCTGTATCATCTCTTACCTTATATATCTGCAAAGTGTAACAGCTGGTGTGCTGGTGTGTGTGTCTCAAGTTCCTCTGGGCATTCCTGTTTACCTTTTCTCTCTGTTTAAGTAAGCAGTTTTTCTTCTCACCCCTGCCCCAATTGTTTGCAATCTGAGAATCTGTTTAAGATTGGAGCCAAGATCCTCAGATTCTGAATTGTTGCTACGAACAAAGCTCACAGCCAAAGGATAGTCTGGGAAGGCTGTTTTTCACATGCTTACAATTTTGGAAAAATAAGAGAGAAAGCAGCAAGAACCCAATGGGAATCCGGGGCAAAACTAAATTTAAAGGCAATCCCCTCTCAGAATATGAAAAATAAGCTCATAACAATGTGATATGCAGGTCAAGATCATGGCATACTTTAACCACTTAGCAAACATTTTTAACAGTGTTTGACTCCTGCACTTCTAGTGTCAGTTGCACTCCTTCCCCCAGTGAATTAGAAATATTTCACAAAAGCAGGGAAGTGTTATTGCTGTTTGCTATGTGAGTAAGCTGATGCAGAGAGTTGAAGGCTGAGAATTTTCAAACTTGGCTGTCCAATGGGAAATCTCCTTTGGGAGCTGCAGATCTGTAACATTGCATATTGCTTCAGATGATGATCATGCCAAAACCTGCTGACCTGCTTGAGCATCAGAGCAGTTCTTTTACTTGGGTGCTTTATAAATATGCAGTAGAATATTCTGATTGAAATTTTGCCATTTCTGTTCAACCACTTTCTCAAGTGAGCTTCATTCCTTCCCTAGAAATGGAAAAGTATTGTCATTATTGAACTACAAAAGGCTCTATTGCCATCAGACCTAAAAAGTCAGTAAAATGGAAGATGCTTGCATTAATGAAAATCACCTGCTAGCAATTAAAACAATACTTTCTAAGCAGAATAGCTGAATGTGCCATTGATTTAACGACCCTTGGCAGTGACTGTTTAGCTGGATTTACAGGAAGCCTCACATGACATTTCATTAGTATCACAGTGAATTAACTTTATAGCAGTGTAGTGCTTAATCCAATTTAGACTTGGTATTATTAATGATACTACCAGGGAAATAGTTTTTAAGGCAATTAAACAGCAATATGTAATGTTGCCAAGCATCACTACTGATATCTGAAGGCATCAGAAAAAACCACATTTTAAAAGGGAATTGAAAATGGGAAGATAGCACTTCCTGATGATTTAATCCTTTGCACTTGGAAGACTACCAAGCCACATAAAAAACAGATTCTAGAAGATAACTTTGGAGGGAGTGTAAGTAAATACTTCTATCCTCCTGCTGGCTAGCAGCTTGAGCCACATGCAGTGCATGTGTTACCTCCAACAAATGATGCTCAGGTTACAAAGGGGTGGGATGGTGAGGGACATGTGCTCTCAGCTCTAAAGCCAAATCTAATGGCAGATTTGGCCCAAGCAGAGTTTTCCACACTGAATAGAAAGTATTAGAACACCTAAGCTCAAACTCAGGCTGGTGCAGGCTACTGCAGTCTCACTGTATTTATGTAATTACTTTATATCAGTAGATATCTTAAGTAAGTAGGGACCTCAGATTTCAGGAGAACATCCTTGAATAGAAGATTGGCTCCTTTACTTGGGCCTGTTAGTATTGCTCAGTAGCAGGTGCATGTATAAAGGCTCAACCCAAAACTCATTGAAAGTTACTAAAAACATTGTTTCTGATGTGAATTCTTTGGGACCAGGAATGGGAGCAGGTGTTTAGTTTTTAGGTTTGTTTGTTGTTTGGGCTTTTTCCTTTTCAATAACTCTAGCAGCAATTTATATGAAGTAAAACAGAACAACCAAACAGACTCTTTTCGATCAAAATCCCTGCTCACATCAATTGTAATTTTGCCTAATATAAGTCAGCACCCATAATTATCCATAACAGCAAGGAACAATGAATTGGACCAAGTGAAGTGACAAGTGCATTTTAAGAGATCGTAAAATTCCCATTTGCAGGCATCATTGTGTTAATACCCCATGACCAATAACCCATATCATCATATACAAAAGTATTATTAAACTATAATTTATGAGGTGGGCTGCACTGCATGGTGGGCTAACTATGAGATTCTGCATTTACACGTTTTTCTGACTATGTTCTGACTTTGTTTCACTGTCTCAGGCTTTTTTATTTAAGTTCCAGGAAAAACACTAAGATCTGATTGGATAAATGTGTAGGACACTTTTAAGTCACTGTTCCAAGCAACAAACTGTGGGCTTTCTTGAGAGAGTTTTTTTAAATCATCTTAATGGATTTAAGTTTGATTCAAATTTTGTTCCCTCTTAACGTTTGACATACAGAATACTACAGAGGTGTTTAAGTGATACATCAGTTCTAAAGATGAATCTTATGTTAATCTTATTGTTTGTTTCTCTCCTTGGTATTTATAGCAATGGTGAAGTTCCTCTAATTTTATTTTATGGCATCAAAATGTAGTAGGGAAAGGAAATAACTTGTCTGCATCCTTTACACTCCACTGTTTTACTGCCTACACCCATGTGCTAAGGACATGTACTGTGCTGTGTGGTATCATTTAATTTTATTTTCATACAGTGATTTTCCATATCACAAGTGTCTCCTGCCTGTTTAATTTTGTGTAGGCACCCAGTTTGTATATATGGTTTAGTTTTTCTTATTTAACTAAGAAACAGAAGTCACTTTTCTGGAACTTTAGTATTCCTGACTAGATCAGTTTCTGTGCTGTGACTTAAATTGAGTAGCTGATACTAACAGGAACTTACATAACTGAAGTGAGAAGTTCAAAGCAAACAGTGGGAGTTATTCCCATAATGTGATGTTAAACTGTGGCCTTCCCTACTGAAAGATTAAGTGACTATGAAAAACTTATATGCTTTAAAAAGGAAACTCATATCATTCATGAAAGAAACCCTCTCGAGAAAAACCAAATGCAAAGGAAGTGTCTCAGACTGGAGAGTCCTTACTGCACAAATTTCTGTGAGTGTTAGAGGATATTTCAATGCATGTTTTCACTTTTTCTATGCTGTTCTGTGGGCATCTATTGTGTTTTGGACTGATTTGATCTGTCAGCCTCTGTAGTTTTACATTTTTTATTATGTAGCTAGACTGAAGAGGCAATGTGTGAAATGTATTTATGTCAAAATGAACCAAACTTACTGTTGATGGTTAATGAAACTGATAGCTCTTCCTCTTCCTAGTCCAAAGGCCCTCTAAACTGTAGTCCAGGCTTTGCTTACCCTGGTTCCAGAGGCCATTGTGCAAGCAACTGTGAAGGGAAGTTACTTGAAGGTTGTGTGGTCTGTGCTCACTTGCTCCAATGGAATGGGTGACATAGGCTCTAGACCCTAAAGTTATAAACCCTGAGGAGATTCAGTAAAGTACTTGGGGGTGAAGTTTCTGCTCATGAAGTGATATTAATGTGAGTAGAGTTGGGTACAAAGCCCCAAGCAGGGGATTTGGGGAGAGCCTGCTGTGACTGTGGACCCTGCAGAAGGGCTCTTTGTCCCCGACATACGGCGTGAGCTAATGTGGGACCTGTTGTGAGGAGATCTTTTTGGAGAGAGAATGGGACTAATAAGGAATGTAACAGTCTCCTGTAACCTGTAAGCAGTGCTAAACTGCCCCTCTGGGCCTTAGGGCTAGGGAAATCCTTCTGCATAAAGGGGCTGAATTCTCCTTTCTAATGCCCCTTTTGTCACATAAGCAGAAGTCTACACAGCAAAGAGTTAACCCTAAGGATGATCATAATTCTGTAATGACTTCTGTTGAAGGTCTTCATTTCCTTTGTACCTCTGAAAGCACAGCTTTTATTGGCATAAAAGTTGTCATAAACCAAATTGAATCCTTCAATGATGTTAGATAAGTATTTCCTTAATAATGGTCAATTAATGTATCAGTGCAGCACAATAACTGTGTCTGAGTTTATATTACAGAAACACCACTTCCCTTCTTTGTAAAATGCTTTTGTTCTTGGAAAGTCAAAACATTTGTGTTGAAGCACTGACTGACATGCTGAACCCAGCCTGTGCAGTCACAGCCCACGTTGCTGTGCTGACATCACTGCAGGGATTGGAGAGGTATCTGAAGGCCTGGACTCTTCACCTTGTCCTCTTATAGCTTCAGTTCTCAGGTGCATTTATTCCCCTGTACTCCTCCCAGAGGAGTCTGTGGTCTGCAGTTGATTTAAGGGTGGGAAATTGTTGCAGGCTGTTGCCAATTTGGCAAAGGAATTTATGAATCTAGAATCCCTAAACAGTTGCAAAATCCCAGAAATTACAGATGGAAAGGGACTACGAAGGATCATTTGAACAGATGTGCCAAAGCAGGATGGTTTTGTGCAGTTGATTCTCCAGAGTTTTGTCCAGACAGATTTTGAAAAGCTGTTACATGATATTCACAGTCAGTGCAAGGGAATATTGTATTCTGTGACACTTCAGTGTATGCTGCTTCAAACCTGTGAAAAAGCATGTATTCACATCACATGTGTGTATGATATGAATGTGTCATTTTTCATAGCATTTCAGAAAAAATGATTGCTTTCCAATACTAAAGAACTTTCCCACAGCCACTACTGGTGCTTGGAATTTAAATTATATTTGAAAATGAAGGCTTTGGAATATATCAACACTAAAATGATTATTTTCCTAGAGTATTTCAAAGACTGTATTTCAGATTTTGAGCTTGTGAGCATCTCACCATTTTTTTCTCCACAATATAATGTAGACTTAAGAACTAGAAACTCGCAGAAAAAATGTGTGGATGGGGGAGAGAGACCTGGATATCTTCTGCAGCCTTTGCCTGGGTGGTAGAAGTGCCTGTGGTACAGAAGAAGTGGATGTTTTATGAAAGCTACTTTTTTGGAGTAGAAATAAAATTTCCAGGAGTAAATATTTGACGCAAAATTCCCACCAATCTTGCCATAGCATAGGATCATTTTGCCTAAGACTCAAACTCTTTGTGTGGAGTTAGATGTAAAGCACAAATTGTATTTTGTACACCTGCTGTAGTGTCCTTGGATTCAGTGAGCTCTAGATTGGAGAGGAGTTGTTTTGAAAAGTGTTAACAACCTCCTCTTGCATTTTGTGTACCTACTGAAGAAGCAAGAACTTAATTGAACCTGATGATGGAGAGATTACCCCAAACTATAAATTTTATGACTGAAGCATCAGGCCTGATGACCAGCATGAAGAGACAGAGAAAAGTTGCAAAATAAAACTGTTTTATTTCAATGCCTTTTTCTTTATAATGCTGAATTTTTAATCGTTGATTGCATCCTATGAAAATATCACTGAGTAAGGTAGTTGCTTGTAAAATTAAGGGGCTGTGTATTCCCCTTTTCAGTGGGGACAAATCACTTGCTACATAAATACTATGATTTGGAAGTTAGAATAGATGGTCACTGTTGGGGATGAGACAGACAAAATTGGAAGCTCAGTGTTTACCCTTATCTTGGGGTGACTGAATTGAAGGGCGACTTCTGATAAGTGGTTTTGGATGATGACACAGTAGATACCAGAACTCAAAACCAGTGACTGTAGAATTTTTTTTCCCCTGCTACCTAAATAAGTGGGATGTGACACAACTATCCTGGTGCTTTGGACCCTTGGATAGAGCAAGTATTTTCTACTGTGAGTCACCTCTGTGGTAGATAGCAAAAACATGAACTTTATGCCTCGTTATCTGTGCTGAACCAGCCATGTTCACAGCTTTAATCCATTTCAGTCTCAAGCTTTTCTATTTTCTGGGTTTGATCAGCAAAACAGGCTTTTAGTTCCCTGGAAGTGGAGGCTGGTTCCATGGGTTTGTGTGTGTGTAGCCTCTCTCCCAAAGTCTCTGCTGTGGCTGCTTGTGCTCTGTGGCCTTGGAGCCTCTCACCCAGGTGCTCCCTTTCAGAAACCTTTGTTGCTGGGAAAGACAGTGGTTGACCATGGGTGGGGAGGTATCTTCTCTATTTTTCATGTGGTCTGGGGAAAAGGCTGTTTGCAAGTTGATATGGCTCTTGGAAGGACTCAATGGTTTGTTTAGTGGTGTTTAAAGGCATATCCCCTATTTCTTCAGAAGTTCATGAGAGTTCCCTGCAACCCTGTATCAATTGGTAATTAATTAATGCAGCTTAAAGAGAGACACAAAGCAGAAACATTTGCAGTTTCAATACTGCTGGGAAGTCACAATGATTTACAGAAAGAGAGCAGTACAGATAATTGTTGTTTGAGGCAAGTTTGCACGCACCCCACAGAAGCTTCCAAGAGACTGCAAAGGAAGTGCTGGCCTTGCTGAAATAAATGGCAATGTTCCCAGTGAGTGCAGTGGGGCCAGAGTTTTACCTAAAGAAAATGTAAACCAAGCACAAATATTGCCTGGGGCTGAGAGAGAGGCGGGAAAATCCAAGTTCAAACACTTCTGATTCAGGTTTCCAAACCCTGATTCTTAATTTAGGAAAACAAAGCTGCAATATAAAATGCTGTTTCTATTTATTCAATCAAGATTTCTTTTCAGAGAATTTGCTATTCTCACAATATTTACTCCTGAACACCCCTAAGTTCTCCCAGGCTTATAAAGACAAATGTCTGGCCAAAAAAGAAAAGCAATGGCAATGTAGATGTAGTCTTGCCAAAGACTGGATATGCAGACATGAAATCTGAGAATCATTCAACAAACTTCTGTTAAAATTCATGAGAGAGGAAATTTTCAGATTTCCTGGAGAGATGTTAATTAACTACTTCCTAGGACCTTGGTATGTTCTCAGAAAATTCACTGTTGGGACTCCCACTGACTTGAACAATAACAGTTTGAAGCCCTTTGAGGTTACTGTTATTTAAGAGAGGACTGAAAATTTCTTACCTTGCAAGACCTGAGTTCAGGGCCTCATGCTCCTCTGATTTCCTTTGAATGGCTGGTGACATAAATAACACCTGCAACAGCCCAGAGCTGCATTCCTTTGAGTGCTGTCCGTGTTAGGGAAATCATCAGATACAACAGGAAACACAGAGCCCCACAGTTCAGCTCTGGCAGGTAGGCAAAAGGAGGCAAAGGATTTTTTTCAGAGTAGGTGTACCAGACTGCTCCCACCCTTGCCCCCCAACTGTCTTTTGCTTTAAGCAATACACATTTTCTGTTAAAGATGTGAGAACTTAACAGTCTATTTAGCATTAATTTCCCCTTGTTATGTTGCAGACATCTCAGAAGTGTGCATGGCAGTATAAAGACAAACAAAAATGAGAGAACCCCATTGGAAGGGTTTTAATTCTTGAAGTAGGATTGAATCTGTTTAATTTTTGAAGCCTGAATTTGTGACAGGAAGAAGTGCAGGGTGTATGTACTCGAGTGTTTTGGCAGAAGCACTGTTGGGAGCAAGCTGAAGATGTGGGTGGAAAGGGTGCAAGACTGGCAGGGGTTGGTGTCACCAGCCTGATTTTGGTGACCTTTTCTTCTTGTGTAGGCTCCCTCCAGCCCAGGTGTGCTGCCTGCTGAGTGCTGCAGCTGCCACAGACCATCAGTCACCCTGGCTGTGGGGAGGCTGCTCTGGGTCACTGAGCTGAACTAATCTGGGCTTCAGAGGATTTCTGTTGCTGCTGCAACAGTGTCTGATTATGGCTGTAAGGATGCAATTGAGCTCTTCCTTCTTTAACCTGTTCATGCCAACACAAAGGCAAACAGGATGAGGGGAGAAAAAGGAGGAGTGAGCTAGAAAAGAAAGGAAGAGAAAAAGAGGAGTGAGAAAAAAAGAGAGGCATAGACAGGACCATGGAACCTGCAGGTTTCTAGGAAATGTTTCTTTATTTTTCAAGAAAATTCATTTTGGTTTGCAGGGTATCTTTCTGCCTGACATGGACAAACACAGGGAATATGTACAACATTTACATTGGTTCTTTTACACAAAAAGCTTAAACCAGAAAAGTATTGGAAAGAGAGGACAGTTTATTACCTGTCACCTCCATCTGCAAATAAAATATCTAGTATATACAAACTAAATCCTTCTCTTAGCATGGAACTTGTGAGAACAGCTTGTGCATTCCCCTGGTCTAGCCACAGTGACTGAGGGGACCACATCCAATCACTGACTTCTACTCCACTGGCAGAGCTTCCACTTTCAGTGCAGATGGGAATTAGAAATGGAAAACATTTTGTCTCTAACATAGGCATTTTTTAATATGCAGCTGCTGACAAACTTAAGCTCTAGTAAGTTCCTTTTGGAAGACAGATCTGCAGTGGGTTCTGGTAGAAAAATGTGTTTATTGTATTTTGCTAAGGTTTAGAAGAAGCCCTGTAGGAATGTCAAGCACCTGGATTATCTAATATATTGCTATGACTGGCTGAAGATTTTTAATTATCAAGAAATGGCTGATTTTGCAAAAAAAGCTTCTGGCCAAGAAGTGAAGTCACAAAAGCAGCTGCATCATGTGTTTCATTTGGATTGCTCTGCTGCTAAGCCCTAATTCTCTAAGTTTTCAGACTGATATGCAATAGTCTTGGAGAGAAATAAGATACCTCTTGTCTTCATTTCACAAAACACTAGTACCTCATCCTGCTAATTTCTCTGGCTGATGTCCAACATGAATTCTGCTGTGTCTTCACTGCTTCATTGAGAAGAAAATATTGCCAGTGCTCAAACATGTACTGCCTGACCAATGTGACCAAAAGGATTGTGAGGAGTGTACTAAGCCTGAAATGGATTATAGGTGGATGGCCACAGTCTTAATTATTGGGAGAGTTTCAGCCAATGTTTTACCATCAAAGTTAAAATTCTGTGTTTATGAATTTTGGTACTTTTAACCTAACAAGGAAACTTAAATTAATTTTATTCCTCTATTCTTCCATTGTGCTCTGCCATAGTGGTAAGGAAATCTGCCTGTCTGTTCTGCCTGAGGTGAGAGGGTATCTTGATACCTTTTCTTCCTCCTGTTGTAGATAATAACTTGTGGTCTAAGTTATTCCTTCCTGGATCTTGTTATCTTTCATGAATTAAGCTCCTAGGTTGAGCTGCAATTCTGTATTAAAATCTAAAAATTGGATGTTAGCAGCTTTTCTCAAGTTACTGCCTATAAGAAATAATTAATAGTGATTAGTGGTAGTATTTTGTGTTTTATCTCTCTGCTGTTGATATCAAATCACATCTTCAAAAGATAGGCAAATATCATAGCAGATGAGGCTTGGCAAAAGCTGCAGTAGAGATAGGTAGAGATATTTAAGCCTTTGCTAATTGCAGTGAGTTACTTTTCAATATCCCAGTATTGATACTCCTTGTGATGATCCTTGAAAGTGGCAGGGTATTTGGTGCAGCCAGCCAGTCGGTTTTTTTTCTCCAGGAGTCTTGGAATAAGAGGTAGAAGATGGGTGTTGTTTGCTCCTTACACATGGAAGCTGTGCTCTCAAAATGCTGGACAAAGCAAAGGAAATGTCCAGAACCTCTATCCCTTCAGAGCTAATAATTCAGCTGTTCTGACTTGGTTTCCAGGAGCACCTGTTTTTCCACTTGAGTGCACAGTGAAGCAGGGTGCCCAACCTGGATTCTTAAATCACACATCTGAAAGCACCTGGGCAAATACCACTATCCCACATGGTGCTGGCATAGGGATGAAATTCAGCCTACATCCCATCTTCCAACTTTTACCAAAGAAAACATTTTTTCTTTTACCAAAGAAAACCCCATTAGGTCTCTTTCAGATTCAGTCCCTCAGTGTTGCCAGCTCTTCTGCTTTTTACTGCCTTGTTAGTAAAAGAGAGTTACAAGCATTTGTGAACAACATCAGTGTCTGTGATGAGGTGTTATTTGGTGAAAGTTTTTAGAGTTATGGATCTCCTAGAGAGTAAAATACCCAGTTAATGGAATTACATTAGTTTCTACCAGCCAAAGATGCAACTCTGCTCTGTGTTCTCTCTCTCTCTCTCTCTCTCTCTCTCTCTCTCTTTTTTTTTTAATGCAAGTAATCTCTTCCATGTGTGGATTATTCCATGATCTACTCCCCATCTAGTGATATGGGGAGGGCAGGACAGTCTGAACAGAGTTTGTGTCAGACTGCAGATCCTGGTTGGAAAGTCTGCTTCTGAAGAGTTCAGGGCAAGCCAAAAGCATTGGGGACTTTGGAGACCATGCTAAGCAGGTCAGTCTTTCATGCTGAGCCCAAACAAGGGATTTCAGACCTGCCAGTTGAAAGCTACAAGGTTTTATTTTAGAAAGGAGCAGTGAAGTCTGAGCACAGATTTCAGTCAGTAATCATGCAACAAAGAAAGCTGCCTTGAGTCTCCTTTTCTGTGATTTGGGAGTTCCAAAGATTCAGCAAATGTGTTTTCCAGTTCCTTGACCATCCCTTTTGCTATTATATCTAAAAATGGAATAGGCTGGATGGGTAGATTTGCAACTATCTGAAATTTGTTTTAATTGCTGCAAATCCTGTAATTATTTTTTGGGTTAATTTCCCATGCAACATAACTGGTCACTGGCCACAAGAACACACAATGGACTCTGTAGCAGAGAATTATTTAATAGCTTTGTAAACTATTTTTCACATTAAACCTTGTAAATTTTTAATGTGAAAAACATCTGTAGTTATCACAAAGTTACTTTTTAAAAAAAACCAGATGTTTTGGAACATCTGCAACCATATCATGTCAGCTGATTGAGCCTCTGCAGAGAACAGCTTTGGCTTGACTGGCAGCAGAAAACATTGATAACATCTGGAATGGGGTGCAGTCAATTTTTCCACTGTGATGAGGCTTGGAGACTTTTCCTAATCGCAGTCTGATTCTTGTTGAGCCTAAATATAGAGCCTGGAGAGCTTTCATGTTTGTGACATTGCCATTTGACAAATTGTGCTGAGTTAGTCAACCTCAGCACTTCCATTAGAAGAATCCTGATAATTTTGAGGAAAAATATGGATGCTTTGTTTGTAAATAATATATTATGTTCCTAATGGTTCTAGGTACACATAGAACCATACCTAGTGTCACTAATCCTTTGAACAATCCAGTATCTGGAGAGTGTTCAGGTATGCAGACATCAAGCCCATGCAAGAGGAATGGTCTTATGAGTCTTGTACTTGGGCTCTCTTAACACACATAACTCTTAACAGTTACCATAATCCAGGTGAAGGAATTAGAGGAATTAAACAAATGGAAAGTCAAAGACGAGGAAAATAAACACCTGAAGTCTTCCCTAAAGAGAGGAAAAAAAAGAAAAAGATGATGAGAAATGGGGAAATGTCTGCCTTCCTTGGATTGTGGAGCAGTTTATACAGGTTAAAGCAGTTGGTTTTATCTGGGTGCAAAATCAGGCCATCAGTGTGTGACCCTAACTTCCAATAAGTAGATGGAAAAATTTTATTTTCTTTGATGTGGACTCCTCACATTTTACTTGTGTGATTATATCTGCCTGCTTTAGAATGTCTGGTGCAAATGGACTGAAATAACTGATATGTGAAGGGATTTTGCTCAATTCTACTTAGATAAAGTGAAAATAAATCTCTTCAACAAAAAAATATAATAATGACGATCCCTTGTTTATATTTATTTCTTCAGATGACTCTGAATCCATTCACTGAGTGTTATAATGTTACTGTTCTCTGGACTAAGTGGGTCTGGCTTTGGAATTTTTTCTGTGTTTCTCAAATACACCTGGCTTCTGGCAGCTTAAGGGGAAAGAGGATGTTATTAGGAGTGCATCTTCACAGGGTTTTGCTGGCATGATGCATTTAGCCTCTCCTTTGCTTCTCATAGATGCCATGAGGTTTGGTTTTTAAAAGCTAATCTGTTACAGGCCCACATCATATCTTTTGCAAATGGCCAGTATCTTTGATAGCCAGTTCATTATCTTAAGGATAATGAATTAGGTTGGGAACCTTGTCCTCAACAAATATTTAATGAACATAACAATGTCTCTTGGCTGTGTGCAGTCCTGGCACATCTGCTGGAGCTGCAAGGTGCCTTTTCCTTGGGGTACAGCTTTGAGGGGATGATGGGTTTAATTTGGTGTGGTCTGACACAGCAGAAATGCCATCACCTCTTCAAGAGGTACTTTCTGTGAGCTGTGCTCTCTCATCATGCATGTTGATACCTCATTCAGAGTCTCTTGTAACAGGTCTGGGAAAAGGAAAGACAATTCAAAGCCACATATCCAGGTTGGTGGTGATGTAGTTATTTTTGTAGTTGTCAGTTAAATGAAGTCCTCACAGAATATGAAAGCACCGGGCACTCAATATAACAAGAATGTCCATATATGATAATGACTTCAGAGCTTGGAACTGCCCCAGAGAAATCCAACCATTTTCTCCATCACAAAATATTTTAGCTACCTGTCTGTTCTAGCCATTACTTAGTAACTGCATTTGTTTCTTTTGAGCTGTCAGGGAATACCTGGTTGTATTTTGAAAGTATATAGAATATGTCCGATTTAACCAAGAATCATATCTGAAGGCTGGATTGAAGTACCATAGTCAACTGCAAGTGTTTAATGAACTAAAAATTCTAATCAGCACTTTGCTGATGAAGAAGGCACTCTCTCAGTAGATATTTCATTTCTTGATAATTTCATTATAGAAATGAGGTCTCAAGATGTTGAGAAAAGTGTAAGTGACGTCCCATGCAGCTGATGTCATTATTTGGGATATGTTAGAAACAGATTCAGAAGTGGGTAGGAAATCCTGATGCATGTGTCACTATTGATTCTGGTTCAGGCTGGTTCTTGTACAACTTTACAAGTCACTGGTGAGATTTAGATGCATGAAATATGTAGGCTTTTGGATCTAGGTATATGAAATGTGTAGGTTCTTGGATTTAGCTCTTATGCATTGTATTTTCCCCTATAATAAAGATACAATACCACTTTCTTTGTGGCAATAAGGCATTCTGTCCCATGCTCATGACCCCTAAGTATCCCAAAGTCCATTGTCCTAAGGGACACAGGTAGGGTGACACAGTTCCCTGTCCCTAAGGAATGAGCAGAGCTGCTGTGAACCAACTGTTCAGTTCCCATCAGCTTTGTGCAGTGACATGAATGATAAAAGTGACAGGAGGACATGGGGCCTGGTGCCTCACGGGGATTTCCTGTGGATATTCTGTGTGTGCTGCTCTGGGACAGGAGAAGGGCTGCCTGGGTGGGTTTATCTGGAGCTCCTGTTGGAGAGAGGAGGAAAGGCTGTGAGCAGCTGGGATGGTGAGCAAAGGAACCTGCTGGAGCCCAAACTGGGGCCCATCAGTGGGAGTGGAGCAGGTGGGGCCAAGGCAAGGGCAGGGGACAAAGGCAGAGACTCAGGGGTGAGTGAGGGGATGAGGTCTGTGCACCTTGGGAATCAGTAGCCTGCTCTGAGAGACAAGAATATTTATTTGCACACCAAGGAGCACCTTCTTGGTGCTCTTTAATTAGTCTTTGAAAATTGATAGCATTTTAATATAATTTTGGTTCTGAAGGTCAGTCTAATATTGTATTGCATGATGCTAAATTGCTGTTCTCACAGTTAGGGGATGTAATTAAAAGCACAGGCATGCTGATTTTGATTAAGAGTTTATTTTCTTACTAAATAAGAAAAATTGAGTTTCATGGAAATAATTTTGGGGGGTTTAGTTATGCTGTTTCTTAACCTCTTCTTTGCCATTTAACTGCCTGTGTGTGAGTGCATGGAACAAAGAGATATCAGCAGAGCAGATGCACACATTGTTTCCTCTGGGGATCTTTGTAGCATCTTTCCCAGGAAAGCTATTATGGTACAATAGAGTGAGTTTTATAGGACTTAGCTGGTACCAGTCATCTGGGGACTCTACAGAACCTCTGTTGGTATCTCTGGCACAGTTGTTTATTTCACCAGTTCTACCCGTAATACTGCAGTAATTTCACACAATTAAAACTTATGCTTGAACACAATGACCGGCAGAGGAACAAAAGCTTGATTGTTCTTGTAAGGATTTGCTCCCTCAACACTCCTGTCTTGTTTCATTCATTGTTTTGGGTTTTTTGCAAACAGCAGAGGTGCGTCACACAGTCTAAGCCTAAGCAGAGGTGTCTTCTCCCAAGCCTCCACTTCTCAAACACATCTGTGCCGTGGTGCCAGCCCTTGGAGTGAGTGCAGAAACATCTCACTTTCAGTGTAAAGTAAAATAAAGGAGAAATCTTTTTTTAGCCAGAAATGCCACAAGGGAAATGTAGCTTGAAATGTGATCCCGATGGTTTAAGTACACATAGGGAAATAACAGGAAATCCACATTATTTTAATTTTGTAAAATTCATGGTTCTTAAGCCATGTTTGGAGTTCCGAGGGATCTGGCTCATGATTTGTGAGTGCGTCAGTGGCAGTCCTGTGCTGTTTTAAGTAAACCAGATCTCACTTATTCACATCGTGCAGTTGCATGTCACTGAGGGCTGTTTTCCTCCTCTGTTTGCTCCTCTTCTTTTGTGTTCTCTTCTAGAGCTGGATTAACCTCATGTTTTCCAGGAAAATGAACATTCCACATCTTGGAGTGGAAACTTACTAGTAAGGCACATTTTAAATGTAAAAAATGAGCCAAATTTTCTTTCAATATATATTTATATGAGCACCATAGTAAAAATTATTACAATGCCATGATGTAAAATATCTTACAAGTCATGACTGGCTTTATAGTGAATTTTCTAGTTAGAATAAACTGTGCAATTGTAGAAGATATTTGAGCTATTTCACATCTACTCCTTTGTAGCAGTGGAAAAGATTTGATTTGATTCAGGAGCTGTAGGGTGATGTTAGAAAGCTCAGTATTTTCCTCTCTCTTGTAGCAGTTTCCCTGTGTAGCTGAGATATTCCTGACTGTTAACCAGCAATTAGTGTGGATGGGGTCAGGATTCTCCTCTGCCCATAAAAGGGGGTGCTGCTTCTGATAGCAGGGAGGGTGAATGGATGGGTGCCACACCCACAGCAGCTCTGAGTGTTTGGCTCCCTGCATGGGGCATCTCAAAATTGCCAAGGTGTAGGAAATGAGTTAGGTCAGACACATCTCTGAATTGTGGTTTGAAGGTTAAAAGAAGACTATATGCTTTTCTGGGTGCAGAAATATAGTCTGTTTTGCTGCTGAAGTAGGATTGAAGGGGAGCCAAAAAAAATCCTTGTGGCTATGGACTATATATGAATTGAGTACAAAAGAGAGACCACTAGTTCTTGTGGACTGACAGGTATTTCCAATATTCTTGCAGCATGATTTCATTACTCATAGTTATCTAGATTTATTTTGTCCTGCTGGAGGCACTTATTGGGCACAGGGGTAGATTTAATTTTAATAGAGGTTTGGACCTGGCAGTAGTTATAGTACTATTAGTCTGAGGTGAAGAAGGGAAGTCAAACTCAGGTTGTTGCTTTGCCTCTTGGTTGAGAGCTTATCAAGAGGGAAGTAAACTTGCAGTAATAAAAGCTGTTCTTGACATTCCCTTATGCAGAGGAGACAAAGGTGATAATTAAATGGAGGTTACACATTAAAAATTCATAGCCAGAGGAGAGAAGAAAGGACACCGCAGGATGATGCCTGTCTGATGCCAATGGGACGATGTCCCATTGAATGCTGCTGGCAATTGGTATTTAGCTTTATTATGGACTCCAAAGAGCACAAAGACAATTTTTCTGCTTCTAATGGGTTTGATATGTAGTGTCAATTTCAATTATTTGTCAAGTTTAGTTGTGAGATCATGAACACTTCCCTGGTTAGCCTTTATGCTCCAATGTGGATTTCTTTCCAATAACTTGGGTTAAACAAGATGGTAGGATCAAATAAAGATGTGGGCTGAAACTGACTCCATTTCCCACTCATTCTTGGGCTGAAGAGAAGAAAGTCTGAGAAATGTTTTAATTTGCATACAAGTTTTTTTCCCCCCACCCCTTGTTAAATAAAGGTTTTTAGGAGAATGAATGCAAATCTAGACTGATTCAAAAGGGAAATAAGGACTGTGGTTATGCACAAATAACTAAGAGTTTTGTAACTCTGCAATAATAGATATTTTTAAGAAAAATGAGCCATACTGTCACCTCCTGTGCAGTGCCATGTTTTGGTATAAGTGGAGTAACACTGAAGGATTTTTGTCCACTGCCTGCTGCTTTTGCCTGTCTGTCTGCAGCGTGGCTGGCTAAAAGCAGCTGGGCAAACTGAGTTCACTGTGAGCCATGCTGAGACAGCCACGGCTGTGTGGGGCTGCCCTGCCTGCCCTGATCTCACTGCATGGTCTCGGCCACCTGGCTGCTCCTGGACCAGGAATGGCAGCGGCCACGTGGCTGCTCCTGGCCCTGGCTGCTCCCAACCACGGGGCCACTCCTGGTGCCAGGATGGTCCTGGTGGTGTGGTCTGGCTGTGCCACTGATAAGAGGCTTGGCAGCCCCCCTTGCAGCTTCCTGAGTCTTTTTTTCATTCTTAAATATGTTATCATTGAGGCATTACCAGCTTTTCTAGTTGGGCCAGCCAATATGTCAATCGTTAGAGCCTTTAGGGAGCGGCTTTGCTGGACATATTAGAAATCTTGAGGAGCCTCTCTCAGAAGCAGCCTTTGTGGCTTTTTCTCCATCCCCACTAAAATTCAGATTGTGTTAACCAACTGGTTTGAATGAGGCATAACTGCAATTGCTGTTTTAGTGATGGCCTGGAAGGGAAGAACAACACTGCAATCATACACTTTGAAAAATGTATTTGTGTACCCAGAAATGCAGTCCCTGATCTTGCTTGGAACAGAGGGGTTCTATATTTTTACAAGTCTGCATTTCTCTGCTTTTTGCATTTCCAGCTTCTTCACACTATGTAATCCATTAAATATAAATCCATTAGTGCTACTTTATCTGACAAACTTGTATGAATTCTACAGGAATATTGATGAAAAGAACTTTGGAAACAGTGCAGTCCAAAGAGGCTCCTACTGAACTGTCCACTGCTTCAGTTGTTTAAGCTGTCTTTCAAGATTATACTTGATGGAAACTGCAGAAACTTCTGAAGCAATGTGCTGTTCTGTCCTTGTGTTTAGAAATCTTTGCCTTATGTCTAATCCTCTTCCTTTCTATTTCATACACAAAACACATGGGAAGTAGCACGTTCCCTTCTGTTCACCAGTCCTTTGCACACTTAGAGGTTATTGTCACACTGCCCCTTCACCCTCTCCTCTGGAATAAACAGCTCTGGCATTTCAATCATCCTTCGCAAGTCCCATTTTCTAGAAGCTAAAAGATAATGCACTATCTTGGTGGGCCACATGAGAGGAGGGGGCTGCCAAAATGAAATTCTGTGAGAAATTATTCATGCTTCAGGATGTGCTAATGAAATATTTCATAACTTCATTAATATGAACACCAGCATGGTATTTTTTAGATTCATGGAGGTTTGCATTCCTTCAGTGTGGTGTGAATGAAGTTGTTAAGTTTGTTTTTCTGAGAATAAGCATTGCAGCATAAATTAAAATAAATAGGCTGCAAGTGTGTGTACTGGATATAGCCATCAGTGCCAACATGTGGCAACAGCTCAGTGTTGAGCTCACCAGGGCACTGGGGGCTACAGGCTGGAAAATATCAAGGCTCTATTGATATCAGAAATGCCAGGCTCTCCTTTTATCATATTCTCCATCCAAAAACTGTCTCTTTCATTGCAACCCTGTTGATTCCACTGGTGATGCTAGTTTGGAAGTGTCAGCTGCCCCTTTAGAAGGCAGATGAGACCTCTAGATGTGCTCTGTTAGAGGCAGCTAATGATTTCTATATATTTTTTGCGTTGACACAGCTTGACTGAGACATATTGGTGTGTATTTCTCTCCCCTTCTCACAAGGTTTTTTTCAGTGTTACCAGTTATGTTAATGATGCAACCTAAGACCTTCCATTTTTTTTGTTCTTACCTCAGGACATCAGAGTAAGATTGAGATTTTCCAGCATAGCATGCGAATGAATAACATTAACTTTGTTTCAACTGCTCCTTTGTCTCCTTAGTGCTTCCTTTTCCTCATCTTCTTTTCCCTCTTTCTTTCCCTATTTCTTCTCTTAAACACTTGTAACTTCTGCTGCACAGCCCCCTGGGAATGCCCTAAATCTGAGAGGGATTTCACAGATCCTTTTCATCATGAGGCCTGCCAGAGTTATATCAAGGCTTCTTTTTTCACCCCTTGAGACTGGCAAAAGGACCAACAAGAATAAAATTTGATTTCTTTAGAGAAATGCAAGTGGATGAGTTGTTTCTCTATGAAGTTTTTTTGCCTTCTTTTTCTTTTCCCCTCCCCACATGCTGTACATGGCTGGTAGGAAGAGCAGGACCTTGGTATGTTCTCAGCCAAGGAGCAGCTGTCTCTGTAATTAATTTCATAACTCCTTTGATGCTTCCAGAGAAGTGGAGGGTCAGGGAGAGGCATGGAGACAATCTCTTCTGATAAAAGGAAGAGGAAGTGCTTGTTGTGCTCTTCTTCTGCAGGTCTGTTAGCAGATGCCTATCACACACAGTAGGATCTCGTTTCTCCCAGTATAGACTCTGTATTAACATGTTATGTCCCTGTGACTGGTGAGTCTGACAGGAACCTGCAAAGCTGGCTTCAGAGGCACAAAATAGTCTGATGTCTGAGGTGTCCCTTAAGCCTCACAATCATATGGTCTACATCTCTTCTGCTAAAGAAAAATGCCCTACTTCTCTTGCTGACAGGGTTGAACAGTCTGCTTTCCTTTAGGGAAGGGCTTTGCTATTTTTTTGAAGCTGCTTGATCAAATAATGGCTGTCAAATTTGTTGGACATAGAGCTCTGGTGCTGTGCTTGGTGCAGGTTTCTTCCAGAGGGTGATGATGTCTGTGGCCGATCCAGCTGTCCCACACAGAGGAGCCTGGAGCTATGTTTAAAACTTGTTGCTGACTGCTGCTGCTTGCACCAAATAATGGCTTTGACTTGTTCCTCGTGTGTGTCTCACAAAGAGAAGTTAGAGCAAGAAAAATGATCCAAACTATTTGAATGTTGTTCCTAGTGGGATATATTTTTCTACATTAATTCCAATTAAATATCCACAGGTAGCGGACAAAAGAATTAGAAACACATAAGGAGATGGAAATAGAGCTATGTAGCTGTTCCTGTAATAATTGATTTAGAATAATTGAATCATTTTCCTGTAGAAATCTCTTCTTCCGCAGAACGCTATTATATTCCCCAATACCTTTTGTTCCTTTAGTTAATAGAGCTATATAACAAATGCATATCTGCACTGGCAAATGCAGACCATTTGAACTCTAAAATATTAATTTTAAATGTACCTATGGCTATTTTTAATAGTAATTTAAAATGATCCTAAAAAGCACATGTTGAGGTAATGAGATCCATAAATACTGGTTGGCATTATTGATTCACATGTATTGCTTCCGTGGATTACTTCCATTTTCCACATTTCTTTTCATGTCTATCCTAATCAGGGGGCTGGATTTTAAAGGTATTTATTTATACTGAGCCTTGTGTAAATACAGTGAAAATAAACTTCTCCAGTGGGAGCAGAATAAAGCCAGAGCTTACCATTGTGGAAAAATTCAATCCTTAGTTTTTGTTTAAGATTAAGGGAAAGTGTTTAACTTATTGTATAAGTAGGGATAAGTAACTTCCCCATTTCCAGAAAGTCTGGGGGATCATTCATTATTTCTTGCAGTCTCTGCAGAAGAGCCTGCAAAGACAGAGAGGAAAGACAGAAATGTGCTGTAGCAATAAAAAATCTTTTTTAGTAGACACAAAACAAACTGGTGCAAGCTTGTCCAAGATACAACACATTTTTTCAGCTTCTCTGAGTGAAATCCTCCAGCAGCTGCAGATACAGTAAGAACACTTGGGTTACTTTTATTGTCTTTCAGTATGATATTCTGTTCTTCCTTACTCCCTGTGTCCCTATATCCAAGCAAAACTCCAGGCATATGAAAAAAAAAGACCAGAAATTCAGACCTCATCTACATTGTGTTTATGGAGTGATTCCATTATACCCACTCATGTTTCTGCTTGGATACTCATTTTCCTGCCTGGACTTTTTGCTTGTTTGTTTTTGTTACCTATAAACCTTTTTCAAAGTGATTTTGTGCTAGTCAAAATAAGAAATGCCTAAAGATTGTTAATACTGGGGAGCTGCCACAGGCACCAAAACAAGCTTTACAGTTGCCCCTTGTCAGAGCAAAGTGCATCCTCATTAGAAGTGAGGAGAACTTAGAAGTGGATATGTTATTATCACATTGTTAAAAGCAATTCACCTGTTATTGGATAAATACTTGTAAAGAATAAACAGGGGTTCTGAAGTCTTCACTGGGTTTAAATGCTGTCACATAAAGTGTCATCAGACTTGCTTATCACTCCCCCTCTGCAGAATAGCATTGCAGATAGAACAGGAATGGTAGAAAAGGACCTTTTTCCACACTTCCCATCACTGCTTTTTAAAAACAAACCTGTTGTCAGATTATTGCCTAGTTAGTTGATTAGGTTAAATTTTGCAGTGAGCTTTATGTTCCAGAAGTATTTTCATGTCACACGTGCTTTACATTCTCTCAACTTAATTCTGCTAAAATAGTCCAGAAATGTATGACTACATAGTAAGAAAACTTGCATTTTGGGTAATGGGGTACTGAGTTACACCCATTCCTTATAGTGTTTGGAGTTCTTAATGTCAGGAGCATAAATTTCTTTTGGAACAAATGTCCTTTTTGTTCCTTATCTGTTTTGAGATTGACAGGTTGAATTACTTACAGTACATGTTTTCCATTCATAAAACTTTTAGCTCAACAGGGTGAAAGGAAAACATAGAGACAAATCTCATGTGGGAGAGACGACACGTCAGCATTTTGGTTTATTGGCCATTGATGATACAGTAAATCACTAAAAGCAGGTTTAGAGCCTAGGAAGCAGCACTATTGATCTCCTGGAGTCCTGTTGCCAGAAATTGTATTAAAGAGCTTAACACAATGATGTGTAGCCTTGTGGCAGCAACATAGCCAAGAACAACCTTTCCTGGAGACCAGCAAGCTGAGTCCCAGTGATATAGTGAATTTACTGGGGAAGGTGTGGTGCCTCTTTGTTGTCTTCCTAAAGACCAAATTGAGTATCAGGAGAAGTATTTGCACATTTAAGATTTCAGTGTTTTAAAAGTAATTATCCACAGGTAGAACAATTCAGGTATTTTCTTCTTTCCTTCCCTCCCTCCTGCATTTTGAATGATGTGAAATTCAAGTTACATTTTTGTGCTCATCATCCATTTTAAAAAAATAAACTGTGGAAGGTGAATGTAAACGAGTACTAACTCATGTTTGGGACTGTCAGTATCACAAAGGAATAGCTTATTGCAATTTATTATCACAATTTAGTAAGCAAAGTATGCTATAACACAGTTGTAGATGCAAAATTAGTCTATACCAGTGAATTGTTCCAGATTTACATGTGACCCTCTACCTAAAGGGACTAAATAACACTTTTAAAAAGATGTTTAGATTTTTAGAGTTTAAAAAGAAATACCTCACTTACTGTGTTTAAATGCAAATTTTCAGTTATTTAGTTCTGTATGAAATTTTAAATCCTTAGATTTTAAGGACTGCTTGCACTTCAAAATGCTTGTACTGTTGAAGCAAACCCATAAAGAAATAGTGCATGAATGCCCACAGGATTGGAGGAGCATGAATAATGGTTCAGGACTTGGTTTAACAATTGAATGAAAAGCCTGCTTAGCTTCCTAAGAATCAAGCTCCATTTGTTTCTAAATGGACCTGGAGTTTCAGTAATCTGGGGACAGATTTTCAAAATATGTAGTCTCCTGAAACAAAAGCCAACAAACAGGCTTTTTATGAGTTCAGTGTTTCACACTCCTGACTGTAGATATCTAACTTAAGTTAGATACCCCTTCAAGACATCAGCTGCTGTCATTAGGTGTCAGGGTCTACCCATAACGGCTCTGAACCCTGATTCTTAGTTACTGGGAAAAAAAATCCAATTCTGCTCTAGAGATTCTGCCTGTTTAGAGATTCTACAAATGCAAGCTGCAGGATTTATTTCTGAGCAACTCTTTTTACAATCTAAGCCATATAAAATAAAGTGAGAATGTGCATTTTAATAAAATGTAACTATTTTGAAAAAAAAAAAAAGTTGTTTTTTTCGGGTCATGTAGTACTTAACTGAAAGGGAATTGCTGCTGTTCCTCATGCCCTTACCTATGGAGGAATGTGTTTTGGTAGCAATTAGAGATGGACAGTTCCCTGAGGCACTGAGCTCTTAGGTGTTTAGCATTACTCACCCTTTCTGTTAACTTTGCAAATCACTTCATTTTTCAGAAGTGGATGTAACTGCTCTTAAATGGGTGGGAAAACTCTGCTATTTTAGGTCCTTTTTTTCCTATTTAGAACTTAGAAAAGAAGCATTTACCAAAAGCAAAAAAAGATATGGAAAAAAATATTTGATTAAAATCTACTCTAGCCCCTCAATTAAAGGCTTAGACCAAAGCAAAAAGTTGTAGTGTTTTTTTCCCTATGATTTTGTCTTTTTCTCTGTGCTAGTGTTTCTTCTTTAATAAGAACGTGCCCTTGTTTTCACACGAGTGTCAGTTTTATGTGCATTCATACAGCACTTCAAAAGTCACTCTGATTTATAAGGCAGCTGTCTCAAGAATTGGGACTCTTCTTTCCCATGTGCTCACACATCCCTTTCTACTGGGGTCAATGTAGCTACAGCATGATTGGAAAACATTTGAATCCAAAAATATGGCTTTGTTCCCAAGAACTGCTGTGATTGCAAGTCACAAGTCAGTGACTAAAGCTAGAATTACTGCTCTGTAGATTTCAACACTTCATCTCTTTAGTTTTCATTTCGTTTTGTGTTATTTAGAAAAAACGCTGTATTTTTAGTCAGAACAAAGCCCTCCATATCCACAGTCAAGATCTGCCTCTAATCATTGGAGAAATGGGAACTCTGCTGGATGTTTGTGCCATTAATAATATTTGCACCCGGACTTTTTCAGCAATGATCTGTGTTTGCAAATGGCTGAGTGCACTGTTTTAACTAGATATCCAGCATGTTTTTATTAGAGTATTCCCCATAAAACAGAATATGAAGCAACCATGAGAATACTGATTTCTGAAAAATGCCCCCCAAACTGAAAACAACCCAGCCAACCCAAACTCAACAACAACAAAACAAGTCCTTTCTGTAGGAGAAAATTAATGAAGTACTGTGGCTGATATTCCAGCTTTTCCTACAGAAATCAGCAGAAGCTTCATGGAAATGCTCATTTCCACTGTCACATTTGCTCTCCTCCCCATCTCTTGGAGTCCAATACCGGCTTTGGAATGCACATTTTTGGGTTGTAGGATGGAGGTGTTATTCCTGCCACAATGATGGTATTGTTTCTCCTCAGCTGAAATGCAATTTAGGTAGATTGTTCCATAAGTAGGTTAAATCCTTAGATATGGAGACCTCTTAACCATATGGAGCACAGATTTGTTTTTTAATTTCTATGGATAAGAGTAAAGCTTTAGCATGGGGGAAGAGGGCACAGCTATGGGATACAGACAGCCATAGCTCTGTGTTTGTGCTGGGTTCTGTATCTTCTGTCTGTCCTACAAACTGGAGACACGAGGTAATCATGTCTGTGGTTTTTGTGATTGCTGTATCCTCTAGTTCTGTTTTATTTGTTATTTTAGATGAACTTGCAGCTCTAGCCCTGGATTTACAGTGAGTGCCATGTTGTGCTGCTGATTGCTCACAAAAGGGATCCCAAAACATCTCTGAGAACCTTCTCCTGGGGAAGAAGTGATGTGTTTGCAATTCAGAAGTTAAGTGAGCTGCTGAGAACCATAAGGTAACATTTTAAATGAAACATACAACTTTTTTCCTGAAAAATGATTGTACATTAGGCAGAGTCTCACTGAGGGAGCTTAGGAAAGGGTGTGTTTCTTCTGCAAGAAAGAAGTGCTGCTAAGTCTGAGCACTTCTACTGCATCAAGTCAAGAGTTCTCTTATGAATGCATTTATAACTTGTGGAACACAGCATGTTTTTTCTGCTCTGCTGAAGGGGTGGAAAAGCAGTGGGAAGAGTTCAAAGACTTGCTAAATTCCTTAAAGTTAGATGGAAACAAAAGTGTTCTGAGATGGGACACACATGAGCAATGGGTAGGAGAGCTGTAGTTCTGCCTTCAGGCATGAAGGAATGATGGAGGATGAGTGTGAGGGACAAAGTACCACCTATGAAATGTGTCACCTGTCTCTGTACTGGGAGTGGGACTGTGAAACAGCCAATTTCACTGTTGTAAGGTGTAGTGCCAAGGCCCAAAGGTCCTATGGACTATCTATAGCTTTCCCTAGAAAATATCAGCTTAGGGCTTTTGTTAGAGAAGGTGAGAAGCAGCAGGATCTCATGTATTATTCCTTTAGCCACAATTTTGTGTGTGCCTGTGCTTTCTCATGGAAGACCTTTCTGTTAAAAGGATGGGATATCTTTGAAGCATTTCATATGGGAGAATTAAAGAGGAAAGTTCTCTTAGTGTGCTGTGCCCTCTTCACAGGCAGTGTGGCAGGTAGGTGAGGCTGCAGTCAACTCTCCAGCCCAAATTCTTCTGGTGACTGAGCAGTCTTAACAGCACTTGGAAGAGACACCCACTAAGAAAGCCCACAATATATAATGTGGAAGTTGATGTGGAGATTCATCACTTTTATATCACTGTGACCTGGATCACCTGGTGATCACAGTTCATTTTGAATTGATTTTGAAAGGTTTGGGGTGTCTTCTTAAGAAAGTTGGAGATGCAACAGCCATGGGTAGTCCCTGTCTTTATAGAGATAAGGGATTCACATGACGGTACAAAGAATTAAAAGTAGTGGCTTGCAACAATCATTGGGGCATTTATTTGGCATTTTCCCCTAAATTTCTCTGTGATAATCCATTTTACAAATGCAGTTGCTGATCCAACATTTCTGGTTTCATAATGGATTGACTGCAATTACTGAGGTAGCTAGAGAGTTATTCAGACCACAAAAATGAGGCAGTTATTGTGTGAACTGCTAAGATTAACCCTTGAAAAAATGGCATCAGTACAAAAATGCAGGTAGACATATTTGTTGCCTGATTCTTTTCTCAGTGCTTGCTTGCTTCTTTTCTTGTTCGCCCTCCTCTTTCCAAGACAGAAGCACACATGCAAATCTTGGCTGAGGTACAGCTGAAGACTTTACTTTAAAATAAGTAAAAAATAATCTCCTTAGTTCACCACTGCAGTCCTTGTGCATAAGCAAGATGTTTCCTGTTAATATGGTATAAAGCAAGCACTGATCCCTGAGGACATCACACCCTCTGTGTTCTTCCCTTTCGAAGTGCTCATGTTTTACCAATCTCAAGGGAATACATCAACTTCTGGGCTATTTTGAGTGTGGTGCCATTTTAACATGGTGTTTCCCTTTTTTTGGATGTAAAAACGATAGAAATTTCTTTGTTTTCTGTGTAAAGAACTAAGATCTAATGAAGGTTCTTACAGCGGAAGAAATCTTAGGGACATATTTCCATTTCAGCTTAGTTCCCTTTGACTCGTGTTTTGTATGGAGACACTGACTCATACTTTGCAAGTTGTTGGTAGGGGACTGTCCTTGGATGAGGGACAGGCAGAGTAATGTCACAGTCCTGTGCACAGAGACCTTGCCGAGAGTTGGGCAGAGCAGACTCGCAGCCTTCTGTGTTCATGAGGCCACACACATTCTTGTTTTGACGAAGTTTCATTGCATAATGGAAACCTTAAGATTTGACTCAGACTGGAACAGTCATTTTATTGTCTCTGGGCAGTATCTCCCTACCCATTCTGTTAAGTTAAATGTGGCCTTGCTTTGTCTGGGCAGCATTAGCTGCTCTTTTGCTAAATACTCCAATTTTTCATTCCTTTTAATAACTATTAATCTGTGAAGAGGAGGTAGGAGGGGGGGCATTTAGATGAAAATTCTCCAGAAACACCATTAGCAGGAAGATACTTGTGAAAATGAATGAAAGACCTTTTGGAATCTCAATTGGAGTTAAGATTATTTCCCTGCTGAGATGATTAAATTAAAATTTTCATGCTCATCACTCCATATGCTTATGTGGTTTAAGATGATCTAGAATTAGTGGCTATGCTTTTTGATATATTTTAAGAAATCATTACTTGGAGAATAAGGAGGTTTTGTAGACACAAGATTTCTGAGGATCATCAATTAATAATTCATCCACTTCATATACTCCATGAAACAGAGGTGTGCTGGGAGGATACCAACATCTTCACTTTGCTGTGAACAATAGTTCAGAGAGAAAAATGAATGAGTTAATTGAAATGCATCAGCTGCTGTAATAGTCACGTTTGGTTTGGGGATTAAATTACCCTGAATTTAGCACTGAACAATAGATTTGCTGTCTAAACAATCCAGCTATGCTAAATTCTCTGGTTATTTCACAAAGCATTGTTGCCAGAGCTGTTGGCTTTCTTCACTTTAGCTTGTAGATTTTTTTCAGTTCTTCCTTACATCTTATTTCCTGAAGTTGGGAATAATTAATTTCATTGCTGCTTCTCTATTTCCTTTCAGACTTTCTCTGTATTTCCATGCTGGAACTGTGTTTACCTCATCCTCTTTGATCTTATGGAAATAAACAAACTGTCTGGATTCTCATCTTAGTAGTTTCAAATTTGGGTAACACATTTGACTTGGAAAAATTATTATTTTTTCTACATTTCTCTGAAGCAAAGGTGATTTGAACTAGGCTCCCAAACCAACTTGTGTTAAACCACAACCGCAGCAGAATGGTGAAGGAAAAGAATCTGACTGGTGGCATATATTTAAAACAGCTTTTTCTTGCAGAAATATTCATGCATGATCAAAATCTATAAAGAAAAACTGTCAAATAATCTTCGTTTTGGAAGCTTTGAACACATTGGTAAACCAGGCCCACTACTGTGATTTAGGCCCCCAGATTCAGTGGCTGGTTTTGGCAGCTCTGTGGGAGAGGCAGAAGGTTTTGTAAATGGGTTCTTGTGTGAGATGGTGCTAATAATTGGTGCAAGAGACTTAAACTAAACCATTAAAAAGTACTCACTGCTTAACTCATACAAGTGATATTACTGGCTGCTCTTTGGAGCCACTGGGAAGAGTTCCCAGTGCTCCAGTGGGGTGTTGGTATTTTGGGGGAGTGTGTTCTGCTGCAGTAGGACTTCAGTTGAAAGAGAGCTGTGAGCATGACTTCCAGCAAAGAAAGCAAATACTCTGTTTTCTGACTAACAACTTCTCTTTGTTAAAAGTAGCTCCTTCCTGTGCCAAGCCTCCTTAATGTTACCTAGAAGTGTCAGAAATTTAGGTCTTTATGAATCTGACACACTACTGTTCCTGTCATTTATTGTGGAAAATGTCTTATTTTAAATCTTCTTATACCTACTCTTCCTTAATAAACAAAACCCTGGTGGCATAGATTTGGCAGTAGACAGCAAGAATTTAAAATTACTGAACAGGAACAAACATATCTTAAAGGACCATATTTACTTTCAAATAATTGTAATAATAACAAACATTTTGATTTTATATTGCCTTTTTCATCAGTAGTTCTCAAAGCATTTTTTGAAAAGAAGTTTGACATTATTCTGTCTTTTACTGTGGGAAAACATATGGATACCATACGATCTGGCACCAAGATCACTTAATAGCTGGGTGGTAATTAGAGCCCAGCTCCCTCTTCAAGATTGAAATGCTATTTCTTCTCCTCTTTCTCTTGGTAGCTTTGGATTGTATTTATTTAGGAGATGGCAACTTCACAGAGTAGTGTCCAAATGCTTGGGGAAGGATGTTGTTTTTGGACCAAAGTTCACTTGTATCTGGAATGCCAGAACATTTCCAGGCCCAGGAGTTCATCCGACCCTTTAAGCACAAACACAGGGAGGGTGGTGTGAGAATCAACTGCACTGTGATTCTCAGTTTGAGTAGCTCATTCCTGCCTTCCCTGAGACTGAGCCTGAGTCTGAGCATCAGAGACTGGCTGAAGGGAGCTGCTGCTGAAAACGTGAGCTGGCATAATAAATATTGGAGTGTTAGAGGTGAGAGTGAGAAAACTGATGGAAGTGGATCCATCGTAATTGTGCTTTCACAAAAGATGGAAACAAGCAGTACTTTTAATCCATTATTTACTTACTAGATGGTATCTAATTATTTAGGCAATTTTCAAAGCCAGTAAAAGGCTTGACTAATTCCAAATTATATTTTAATTCATGCTGAACTCTCTGTTTTCCAGGTAAAATATGAGCAATTTTGGTGCTTTTATGGGTAAAATACCTTCTTGTCTGTGACAATGCTCATGATTTATCTGCTAAAATACTGGAGGAAAAAAAAAATTAAATATGGTACTCATTAAAATAGTCTTTCCCCCAGTTCATTCCATGCTTTTCCTATAGATTCTGGAAGCTATAAGAGGAAAGCAAAGATTTAGAAGTCAATAGAGCAGCTTTGTGTCCCATCTAACATTCCTCCTTCCAGTTAAAGAGCTGTTTGGACAGGTCACGAGTGATTGTGGTCTATTATACTAATAAAACACAGTTATCAGTATAATGACTTGGGCAAAAGTAATTAATTCTTTTCTTCTTGGAGATTCTTGGTGTTTGTGGGCTAAACTTTCAAATATGTCAAATAGACTTAGTGTATTTTGAACAAGAACAGTCTTGTAGTCCTTCATGCTGCTGAGATTAGTCTCAGGACTGCCTTAAATTACTCCAGCTAGTAGCTTAATTGTTTCCATATAGAACAATTCCCAGTATCAAAGGAATTCTCAATTAGGCTAAGTTTGTTATGTGATAGAATAATAGGTTTAATGATAAGGGTGTTCTGCTGCATGTTTCTATAAAGACAAACATTTATTCTACCAAGGAGGTTAGATTTGTTTTTCCCACATCTTCGAATATTTGGGTTCTTATTTCCAGATTTGACCTGTTAGAGTTGTGGTGGTCTGGCAGGTTCTTGCTGCAGGATTTGAGCCACAGTCACACACATCTCATGTCAGAAATATGAGAACCCAGAGGTTGGTTTTGGACCTGTTGCTGTTTAATGTTAGTTTTTAAGTGCAGAAGACACACCTTTGCTGAACTCTGAGAACTGCTGAAATTTGGAGTTTTGTCATGACTTACATAACTACAACTACCTGAAAAAGATTTTCAGGGCTCTACAGCAAGAAAATACTTTGACCAGTTAATTTGATTCCCACCTTCTTTTCCTATCCTGCCTTCCTCTCCCTCCCCTTCCCCCCTTTCCCCCTTTTTTATCCACAGAACTTGCATGTGGGTTGACACATTTTATTTCAACTGTAATGCTCTGTGACTGGAAAAGAACTGAGAGATGAACTCCATTGATTGCTTCTACAATGGAAATCTTGACAGAACCATAGGTCTGTTTTAGTGGCACTAGGAAAATGCTATTTTGGCTGATATTGGTATATGGTAAAGAATAGTCAAATTCTGATTACATGAAAAAGTTTTATAAAAGGGTCAGTTCTACCCCTGATGTGGAAAACTAGGAACATAATTTTCATCTGGATTTTTGTGTATTCCAATGTGAATTTAAGTGGATCAGGACTAAAGGTGAAGATAACAGGAGCAAATGGAGAGCCTGACCTATTGTAGGGGAATAGTAATATATGTGCACATCTCTGAATCCAGATTATTGTTTCATCACCCTAAAAGCAAGGGGAATTTGCCAAAAGTTTTTCTTATGCCCTCTTTAACCCTGCTATCCAGTGTTCATTTGGAATATTTTAAACGAATTCTGCGCAAATTCAAAGGCAGTGGAGTAATAATACTTCTGATCTGTGCCCCAAATCAACTTGTAGTTATTCAGAAGAGAAAAAAAAAGTTTATTTATGGTTTTTCTTTTCTCCATCAAGACAGAACTTTGGTTAAGAAGCTTGTAACCTACTTGCAACCTTAGCGTGGCTGTCAAGCAGTTCTTGTCTCTGTTTTAGAGCCATCTGTAAATCTTGGGTCTCAAAGTTCCACCATGAATGTGATAGAGAGTAGCATTTTATAAAGTCACCACTAGACATCCATTTTATTTAAGGGAAAAACAGAAGTAGGTGATGGAGTTGTGGTGGCTGAGTGTAATGGACTGAACACTTTCCAGGCTTCTCCTTTTCCTTTGTACAGACCTGAAATATTCAAGATTTCCCTTCATCACTAGGAAATGGTTCCAATGTTTAGTTCTCCCAACTGCTAATTTGAAAAGAAATGGAGGAAAGTTTCTCTCACTTTATCTCTCATCTTTCATTTTTCCTAGTCTTTGTGCTTCAAGAACCATCTGGTATCAGATTTCTTTCCCTGTTATTGAATGCTTTTTGGTATCTTGTGATTAATGAGACACATGGAATTTGTCAGATTTCTCATGTTGACGTAAAACCTTCTTATTGTTTTAGTGTCACGTTTATGAAATTAGTACAGGAGAGGACAAAATGTTTTCTTGAAAGGGCTCACCCTGTGGTGAGTTCCCAGGACTGGTAACCTGTGCTTTGCAGGCTGTCAGTGTGTCCTGTGGAGGTTCATACTATGCAGTAGCCGTGTTGAATTTGGACACTGAAGAAGGCTGATGCCTTCTGCCAAATTTCCTTGGTTAATCTCTGCATGATGTGCTGAAAAGAGTAGAGAGAATTTAGAAAATAAAACTCTCAGTGGAAGAACCAAATAGTCAGAAGTCTCACCAGATCTTATATACAGCTTCAATTTTAATTTATAAGCACTGTTGGCTGGCAAAAATGAGGTATTCAGAGGTTAGCCTAATTTCTGATGACAGCAGATTCTTAAGCAGCTGAAAACCTGCAATATATTTTGTTCATTCTGGCAGAGTAAGCTAATTATAAAACCATATGGAAGAATGTGGGAATACTGTGTTACGCACATATTTGATGTGGAGTGATGCCTTTTAAACAGAATAAAAAAAATCACTGAAATGTCAAAAGACTTTAATCAGTCATGGTTCAATCTCAGCATGGTAAGATGAGAAAAGAGAGTTCTTAAAGTAAAAAATGAAAATGGACTCAGACACTACTGGAAGACCTCCTAGTAATAAGAAAAAGTTGACACATTTTGGCTGGGAAAAGAAAGAATTGAGTCAAGACTACTGAGTATACAGCAGTGGGAGAGTTGTTCAGATGGATTAGTGAAGGACTCCGCTTTTTGAGCTGACTCAATGCTCTTATGGGATGGTGTATTACTCTAATTGGTTGGTTTTTTCTTTGTTAGGTTAACCTCCCCTAATCCCCAACATGCTCTCAGAAATAAGTGAATTTGATTTTATTGTAGCTTTAGTAGAAATTACCATTACATGTCCCACTAATTTTATCTGAAAGTTGTGAAGCGCTTTAGGGTAACTACAATTCTTTTATATATAGTTAAATTATTGTCCATGTTGTGTTCTCATGAAGAAAAGGCAGGTCTGACCAAGAAAGGGGGCTATAGAGCTGTGTTGGCTGTTGTTATTAATCTTTATTATTTTTTAATATGTATCTATTAGAGGCTTTTTCATTATTTTGCTGAGGGATCGTGTCCATCTCTATCAAATTTTATTTGCTCATTCTCCATTTGTTTGCCTTCCAAAACTTTTTTTTGGTTGCTTTCTTCCGCCCCTTCTGTTTTCATCTTTGTTCTCTGGAATTACTCATATTCCAAAAATTGCCATACTTAGCAGTAATACTTTAGACATCAAGTGGCTATTTCATTTTTTTTCTGGGGAGAAATTGCCTGATTTGGTAGAACTAAGAACACTGAGTTACTTTTTACCAGTTTGGATCTGTACTTTAGAGCACTCTCAGTGAAAATAAGGGACAGCCCCAATTCAGAAGCCAAAATTACTTTTGCAAATCATCCTGGTGTGTGGCTCTGTAAGTGACTGGTTTCCCAACTTGCCAAACAGAGCCAACCCCATTGGCAATAATATTGTTCCAGGGTAAAACAGCAAAAGTGAACTCAAACCTGGGCCTAATTCAGTTGACTATCACATGACTATGAGTGCTTTGAAGCATTTTGGCTTAATTTCTAATCACTGTGTATCTATTTGTAATAGAGTTTAAAGCTACAAAGAGTGAGAACTAAAGATTTGAATTTCACTGTTTCTAATAACTGGCTAAAGCTCTTGGACTGACATACAAAATCATCCTTCATAACATATAAACTGAAGGATAATCAATGTAATTTTTTTCTGTTACTTTTAACTCATCTAAAGCTCTTTATAAGCACAGGATGCCATATCTTATCCTCTTGAGTGATGGCTCTGTATGTGGAGCAGATTTTAGGAGCATTTGGAAGTTTTTTCATTATAAAGAGGTTTCTCAAGGCCCTTCAAAGACCCTATCATTCACATAATCCTTGTTGTCTTTAAATTATGATAGCATTCCTTCTTGTCACATCACACAGACCATAATGAAAGGCAAAGATTAACCACCGGGGCCATTTGCTGCTAAGTGCTAATAACTGCAAATCCCACAGAAAGACATTGCCACTTTAGCGGGGTACAGCAGTGACTGCACTTCACAGACAAGCCCATTAACACCTTAATCCTCAGCAGTGTGAGCAGGAGAAAACTTGTTCCTTCCAGAGCTGGACAATAATTGTGGTTGCCATATTTTCCTCATTGCAGTAGATACGTTTTCATCAACGTTCTGGACGGATTTTTTCCATTCTGCCTTCTCTTGTTTGATTGACACCAGCTTTGTAGCTTCTCAGAGGATGGATTGTATCTCAGCATGCAATTTAGCCCTTCAGAATTGTCCCTTCTTTCCTTTTTTTAAAAATAAATACAACTTTTTGAAAGTTGAGGTTTCTTTTTACAGTATTTTCTAGAGGCTTAAAGCTCTAAGACCAACAACATTATTACATCAGTCAAGTGCCAGCAGGAAAGTCGTTTAAAAAAGATGGGAATAAAGTAATCTATAATCCACCTTGACTAATGTTTGTCAGACCAAAGAAAAGAAAAACCTAGCAAATAGAATTTTTAAGGACTGGGAAGGGGGGCATGGTGGCAGGAAGGGGCATATTTAATAATGATCAGGACATTCAGAAGAGCTTAGAAAAGAGTTTTTTTCCAGATGTTGTAATGTGAGGAGGCCACATGCTAAGTTTATTTGCAGAAATTCATCTTGCACTGATTTCTGTGTTATGGAAGGACCTTGTTTTTGTATTTGTTTCCGTAAACATCTTGATTTGAATATTTCACATATATCAATTGCAAATGGGTTGAAACAAGAATAACAACACTAACAAAAGACAATTAACAATAACAAAGGGGCAGTTATGAAATGTAAATTTGAATGTTGTGTTGTGTATGATATATTTCCTTCTGTCCTGTCCTTTCAGAGGGGGTAGGCAGATGCCCCTGAAGGCTCTGGTCTTTGACAGGGTTATGTGGAAAAAAACAAAAGATGGGGCTGAGCTATGGAGAAGGGACTATTAAATATTCTGGTGGGAATGAGGGGCTGTGGTTGTGGAGCATGACAAGGAATTAAGGGGAGGGAGAAAGGGGCAGAAGGGCCAGGCCTTGCAGAAGCCCGGGGATGCTGAGGTGAAGTGGCTTGGGCTGGTATTAAGGCTCTCTAATTCTTCAGCTGAGTGTTCCTGGAATGGGACATGGAAAGAATCACAGCTACCATTCACTCAGAGCCTTTGTTTAATGACCAGAGCTGCAGGCAAAAGGTGCTGGGGGGTGCTGCAGAACGTAATGATCATGGAATTATGGGCAGCCCTGCCAAGCATCCCTGACTGGCACAACCTCTGTGTTCTGTCTGAATTCTCCCTAGGATGTCCTTGGCACTGCAGTCCTGCTTCCCAGGGCCCTTCCAGCACACAAGCGTTGGGTGTTGCCTCAAACTGAGAAAAAGAAATTCCAAGAATTTCACATTCTGTGAAAAATGTTAAGCTGCATATTACACTATCAAACACTAAGATTAGGCAAAATTAAACAATAGAGAGTATAACACAATATCCATTTTATAGAAATTAAGATGCTACATCTTGTAATTTTTCCCAAATTCTGTATTTTTATATCCTTTACATTACAATAATAGTCCAGAATATTTTTAGTAAGTTGAATTCTTCGTATAACATCTCTTTTTCTTTCAGGTATTTATTTTAATAATTTAGTTAACAGTCACAAAGTAAGATTTTTTTAGCTAGCAGCAGAGCCACCTTCATTTAAAATGCAGTTAACTTGGCTTCAAAATTAGGTAGGTGACAAAAGGCTGCAAATTTCACCCTTTTTGTTTTGTGTAAGCTGTTGGTAAAAACTGATCCCCATGTTCTTTTTGTTTACACAGCTCTAATGAATTCTGTTTGTCTTGAATAAGTAGCACAGCACCCAGCAGTAGAGACTGTGCTCTTATCTAAGGATATAGAAAGGCACAGCTCATGTTGTGTTATTTGAAAAAGGGTTGGTAATTATGGAAATAAAGAAAACGTTAAGAGATGAGCCAGTGTCACATGTGCACATTCAGCTTTTGTTTTCTAGGAAATTGTTTGGGTTCTCCAAACATAAATTCTTCACTTGCAAAGTTATGAGGCTTCAAAAGGATGAAACAGCTTTCTATTTTTATTTACCAAGAAAAAAGGAAAAAACTTTCCCTGTAAGATTTGCTTTCCAGCGTGTTCAATACTGCATCCCTTACAAATTTTCTAAAAGATTTTAAACCTCCAAACCCTGAGCTACCCCCAAAAACCACACAAAAGCTTTCTGTGCATTTTTCTGCTTCCAGGACATTACTTTCCAAGGAGGAACTTTCACGCATCACATTTGTATGTTCTTTGCTAGGCTTGGCCTTGAAATCATCTTGGGGCATAAGATATATTTGAATACTATACTTTATTCTGCTTATTCACTGCTTACAATAAATGTACTTGATGTTGGGCAGCTACTAATTGAAAATCTGCGCACTTAAGAACCTGTATATTCCCTCAGGAGGCACTGAGTTTTAAAGCCAGTGTCCCTTCTACCATCTGTGGCTGGCCTGTTTTATATCAGGGTTCCTCCTCTGAAGAGGTCTGGAGAGCTTTGGGAAGCATGATTTGGTAAAACTCTGTCTGTTTATGGATAAGGACAGCATAATCCTAAGTATGAGAGGAATGGGGATCAAGAATACTTTCATCAGTATTTGACAAAGAATTAGACAAAAACTCTTGAGCTGAATTTTGGTTTCCTCACTGAGAGCTGTGATTCTCAGAGATGAAGAGATTTTGTGAGAAATAATCTTGTAAGGGGGGCAAAAACATAAAACCCAGTCCTGAAACCAGTTTTTGAATCCCAAAAGACAGTTGCCCTAAGTTTTTGAGAAGTCTCAGATGTTGAGGCTTAAAAGCCATGTAGCAAACCTTTTTCTATCATGTTTTGTACCTTCTGATAATTAATGCAGCCCAGCATAGCTCTTATTAAATTGTACATAATTTCTACAAGAGCCAAAGGTTTTGACTTATTCAGTTGGAAAATCCTACATAGGCTCATCCTAATTGCAGCTACTGTGTCTATATTTACAGAGTTCTTTAGAATTAAAGTTTTATAATGCTACCAAGAAGCTGAGCATCATTTTCTGTTTGTACTCTTGTGGCATCTGGGGGCCCTTGGGGAGACACCAGGCAAAGCCACAGTGACTGATTACAGAAGGTTTCTCATTGCTTTGTTGAAACAAATCTGTGTCCTATATCAAGGTGGGATGCTGGTATTGGGAAAGGGAGAGCCAGAACAACCTCGAATTTGGTAATTAAAATGTGACACAAGCTGAGCTCAAGTTTCAAAGCTCAAATCAGATGTTCCTTAAACTTCCATCCTCTACATGAGCCCAAGTGCCAAAGCCTCGGGCTGCAGAGGGGCACAGAGGTCTCTCTGGACTCTGCTCTATTTTGCAATGGGCTCAGTTCTGTCCTAATAGAGCAAAAGAAGGGCTAAATTATCAATATCCCCCCTCTCTCCCCCATCAATGGAATTGTTTTCTAGCCAGCCAATTCCCCAGTTACTCCCCTGCTATGAGATTCAGTGACCTGTCTGAGGTCTGTTGTATTGCAGGGGCTGAGGCAGGCTCTGAGTGCCAGTGCAGGGTATCAAGCCCACAGCAACTCCTCATTTGTCTTTTACTGTAGGATGCAGTGTGTCAGATCACTTGGAGTGTATAATATTATCCATATTTTCTGAATTAGTAAGTAAAAATTGTAATTTAACAGTGATTTTATTTTAAGTATTTATAAGATATTCCCTCCCATCCCGTAATTATATCAGCCTGTAATTCAGGTCTTACAGAATTGATGTGTCTGGAATTACAGAATGTAATTCCATGCACATCAGTGAAATGAACGTGTTCCTGAGAGCTCATATTTTTGTATTGGCAAACATTTACCTTACCTAGGTGAACTACACTGAACCAGTCCTCCCACTAAGAACTAAACCCCAGAGTTTGGTCATAAAATGGTCATATTTAAATGGGATACAGAGCTTAAAATGCTCCCATCTTATCAGTACTTCTTAGTACAATTTTGTACTTGCATTATTTGCTCTTGTTAATAAGAACTTTCCTAAAGCTTAAGACTTGAATAAATGAATATTTAATTTAAGTAGAATGGTAAACTATCCAAGGGTTTGTGAATGCCTGGGGTTATCCCTTGGTTACTGCATCTCTGAAAGTTCACTGTGAAACACAGATTAAGCCACCCAGCCTTTATTTAAATGTTGTGACCTGCCAAGTAGACGCATCAGGCAGCTGGAGGGGGTAGATTTAGATTTCTCCAGGTCTGCTTAGAAAAACAGCACAAATCTCCCTAGCAATTCTTTACCAGTGTGGTAGGGGTGGAACTTCAGGATCTGCGTCTCCAAACAGAAAGGGGTGACTTGTCTATGATCACCCTGACCTAGCTGAAGCTGTCCCTGCTCATGGTAGGGGGATTGTACCAAAGATCCCTTCCAGCCACTCTGTGTTTCTGTGATTTCCAGCTCTGTCAGTGTAACACCAGCATGGGATAATCCAGGAGGAATATTAGCTGGCTCAGCCCAAATGTTTGCTGGGGTGGAATGTTTCTTTGGGAGGGGTGTAGGATGAGAACACTTTGTGCTTTGGTTCATCCATGAAATCAATTGCAGGCCTCTGTTGTTCTGATAGCACCCTTTCCAAAAGGGTGCCAAAATCCTCTGCGAATTCCTTCACCAGGGTGCTAGAGAGAAGACCTGGAAAGGGGAGAAAGACCCATGTGTAGGGCTGGAGAATATTGTCCTTCATAGAAAAGATCAGACTGACAGAATCAGAACGTTTTCTGTAAAACTAGTTTTGACCACAGTTGCCTTAAACAGTAAAGTGGTGTGTTCCTCCAACAATCATTGATTTTGCATTTTCTTTTGTATTTGTTTTTTTCTAGTCTATAAAGCCTAGCTTGGTGCTAGACTTTTTAGCTGTTCATCTGGTCACATGAATTGGAAAATGAGAGTTTTTCACAGTTAAAATGTTACTTTGCTTTGAAACAATATTCTTGGATGAATTTTCATAATGCTTCTTCAAAATGTTTATAAAACAGACATAAGAATGATTTTTATGAGATCTTTATAGAAATTTATTCTCAACATATCAGTAGTGCTTTTTATTCTTGGAACTTGTATAAATTTACTCATTTTTAGTTTAGCAGTCTCAAAGTATTTTGTAGTGAACTCACTCTTAATAACAAATAGAAAGATGCTCTCTTTTCCCTCAGATGAATTGGCAGAGAATCTGGATTGTCTGTACAAAGAATATAGTTTTAAATGGTACATTATGACCTTAATTTTGAATCGTAAGGCCCTTCATCCTGGGAGGATGAGCAGCCCCCAGGCACTGGTGCAAAGGGGGAAACTGCAGTAAAGCTCAGGACTTTGACAGTAAGAAAAGCTGATCCCTCAATCTCTGCCAATGAGCTGGTGTGATTTAAAGTTTCTACTCTGATTTTGTTTTTTTGTATGCGAAGCCAGGGTGGCCCAGAAGCCTGGTAATCAGCAGAACCTGGCTGGGAGGTAAATCCCCTTCACAGCCTGGCATCTCTGCTGTGTCTCAGCTTCTCAGGGAGATTACATGAGAATGATGTCTTGGATGGTTAGTCAACCCTGACAGCTCCACGGCAGAGCTGGTTACAGAATCTATTGCAGAACCCGAGCATTTCTGTTTAATTCTGAGCACGGAGACAAACCAGAGATACTCTATCTGAAACTTGATTTTAGCTCGTTATGGTTTCATGCACATGTCAATATTTTCTGCTCTGTAATGGTAATCAATAGCTAAAGGAAAAGGTAAATTTATATGAAAAATTATTTATCAAAATGTTTGTTGTACAAATTCCTCTTTCCTAGGCTTTCACTAGCAAATGATACTTATTGACTTTAATTGGATATGATTGCATTCTGTATTCTAGGCAGAACAATTTTTTGCTACTCTCTTCCTCTGTATTTGCTTTTCAAATTCAATTTTCTATACCAAAGAGAGTGAGAAGGCCATTTAACACAATGGTACTTACTTAGAATACTGATTATATAGTGTTCTCTGTCCTTTTCCCATCTTTGAGACACTCTATTCCCTGATGAACTATAGCAGTATTAAAAATCATAAACTGTAGCAGTAATAGACAGTTGATAGGCTTCATATATAGAAAAATAACTTCTTTCAAGTTTTTTCATCATGATAGACACATAAATTAGGATTGAAATTAAAAATTCCTCAGGGATATTTTCTTTGTTTAAAAAAAAAGCCTCTTACATGACTTGGTTTAGTTATATTAGCTCAAGTAAAGTGAACTACTTGTTGTAAATAGCATATTAATTGATGTCAATAAATATCTGTATTGCAAATAGTTTGTGGTATGGTACTAAGTTAGCATCTACCCTCTAGCTATAAAATTTATTGGTGTGCTGGGCCAGCATTATATACTGAAATGTTGTCACTTCAGTTACAGATACTGAAAATGGGGGTGAAAAAGCATGCAGGTTTTTCAGTCCCTGCTTCTCTAAGCAAATTCTTCTCTAACTCTATTGCTGCTTCTAGGAAATGCTGTTAAAATGTAGGATCGTTGCAGAAAATATAATTTCCCATTTATGCCGACAGGGGGCTCTTCAGCGGACAGTGCCGTAAGAAAGTAAGATTAGTTCAACAGCATTTAGTAGCTGGCTCCAGTGCAGGCTAAAATTCCTGCCAAAGGCTAGTGCCCTTTTCCTGCAGGGAAAAAAACAAATCCTCTTTCAGTTCTCTTCCAAGGAATATTGTGAAAGTTTAGAAGTTTTGGTACCTTCTGACTTTTTGATGGCTATGGAAAGGGAGAATTTGTGTAATGAGCTCAGTATTTTGGAGCCAATTTAGTGCTCTGATGGAAGTGGAAGGCCTAAGGTGCACATGGATTTTTCCTTCATGTTTCCTGGAAGGAATGTATTGTCCACAGCAATGATTTGGGAGAAGCAGTGCTGTAATTTCAGTATAACTTCCTCCTGAGCAGGAATGACAAGCCTACAACCAAATAGTCTGAAGTTGACTTCTGGTCAGAAATGCTCTCTTGCCTGCTGAAGAGTGAGCCCCAATTCCCCTCGCTCCATGCAGCTTTCTGCTTCACATTTTCCTGGGCTTCTCAGTCCAGACACAATGAACTCATTGTCTGACAGACAGCAGGGACTCTCATGCTTCGTGGAGAATCAGAAGCACGGGAGAGTTCCAGGATGTCCTCTCCAAGCCTGCTCAGGCAGGCACTGACCCATTGAAGGCAGAGCTCAGTGCTTTCTGAGATGAGTCCTCCAGCTGCCTCCAGAGCTCACCACTGTGTTTGTCCTCATACTAAGACATCATTTCTTTAAGCAAATGTCTATATTTGTAAAGGTTTCCCCACTTAATTCTGCTGCACTCTAACAAGGACAGCACAAATTCCAGTCCTTTTAGAAGGATGCTGCCAGGGTGCAGCTTTGTGCTACACAGCAGTTCACAGATGGACATTCAATACTCTAATTTTTACTTAGGTTAGATCCTTTATATGGAAATAGGACACCATTTCCATTGTCAAATACTCTGTTTTTATATATATTCCATTAATCTAGAATTTAGTGTTGCTTTACGTAATTTTCCTATGCTGGTGTAATACATGAGTGTAGCATAAGTTTTATAATGTTAACTCTTTTAGCTTTAATATGTATTTATTTTCTCTGGTTTTCAGGCTAGTGCAGCCCTGATTTTTATTCTGTACTTACAGTACAGATAAAAACAAAGTAGCAGAATTGCAAATTTTGACCTTTCTCTCTTAATTATGGTGTGTATTATTTTATGCCTTCGAGCTCTTCTAGTTTAGGAAGAAGTTAACTTTGGTGGGGAAAGCTTGTGCCAAATACACTTGACAGCTTAAAAATTTTCAGCCGATGCCCTCAGATTCTGATGTGCATTTTTGCTCTGCTGTGTAATTATAGCCCCAGAAGAAGGGTGTACATTATGCTGCTGCTTTCTTCCTGCAGTGCAGTAAAGTGCATTTTGCTTAATGATGGAGGAGTAAGATTCTACAGTGCACCAGGAGCCCTGTCTTGCTTTTTGAGCAAAGCAGAAAATAACTCCCTTGTATGTTGTCATAGAAAACAAACGAGTCGTTATTTTAGCACTTGACAAGGAACCTCTCCAAAGTGAGGAAATAATTTAATATTGGTTATAGATTCTCACCATGGAGTCACTGCATAATTGAGCAGTGCTTTTTCTTAGGTTTATAGAATTAATTCACACATCCTAATGCACCACCATCTTAGCTTGCAGATGAATAGTGTTCTTCATTCTTAGATTTGGGTAACAATCTATAAAACCACCAAAATGTCTATACTGGAGACACTTTTCACAGCTTCTCTGCTTCTGTCTTTATGCTGAATAGGTACAACCCAAGGAGAAGATACAAACGATTCCCTGTGCAGAAATTAAGCTAGGAAGGATGTTTGAAGGATGCATGCCAAACACTCTTTTTAAGTGTTTAGTTTGCTCTTCAGCTACTGGTGAGTTGAAGGGATGAAATTAGCTGGAATTAGAGGATGATTTGAACAAAAGACTCACCTGCTCAGGGTCATGTAAGAAAAAGTTTAGACAAAAGCATCTTGTTTAAAACAAAATGTATCTATCCAAGCTAATCCATGTGGATAACACATTTAGGGTTCTTACAGACAGGAGGTCATAGCCATCTGTACTTGATTGAATAACATTGTATCAAAGTCAACATGCTGAGGGCGCAGCAGAAGTTATCAGAATTATCATTTCAATTAAACAGATGGCTGAGGAATCAAATGAAGAGCCTTTGAGTGATGGCTACAGAATCGATAATGTCTTTCTGAGCTTTATTGATTTATCTTTGTCCAGGCAGTAGAATTGATTTATGTCTCTAGCTTTATTTTGATAAGTCAATGATAGCTCAACTATTCCTAAATTAATGTCTTCTTTTTCTGGGGCTTACATTATTTTCTTCTCCTGGTGAAGAGACAGAATTTTACATCAAGCCAAACTGATTTTACTAAGTAATTCTGTGGCTAATGGGGTATCATAAATCAAGCGGAAGGATGGTCTCTGCAGTTTCACATGGAATGGATGACTTAGAATTGTGGCAAAGGCATTTATTTATTTAACCAGTCTGATGGTATTGCATTTTTCCTCTTTGTGCTAACAGACCGGGTGACGTTTGCAAGCAGACAGGATTCTTGCTGTGAGGAATGCAGTAGTGTGAGGATTGTAATGTCTTCCCACAAATAACAGAGAAAAAGAGGAGGAAAATATGTCTGTGTGAGAGAGGAAAAGGGCAGTCCAGCTGCACAACTGAGCTGCTTTTGCCATATGGTGCATTCCAAATGTGTATGAAAGGACACAACACGTGGAGCTCAGCCTTGTGGTGTGGGGAGAACAGAGCCTGGTGGGGCACCAGATCACTTCTTACAAACCCAGACAGCAGTGTTGGTTTTGCTGCTGTTAGAAATGTCCATATCAGTAAAAGTTTTGTTTTCCAGGTCATTGAAGTATTGGCAATAATTTTACAAGCTTGCAAAGCAAGCACTTCACAACTGCTTGCTTGCCTTTTTCTTTTACAGTATGCACCCTTAAAAGTTCCTGGGAATAGCTCTTGGGGTTTTTGTTCTTGGGGATTTTTCTAAAAAGTAGGAATGAAAAATTGCACCAATAACTAAACCTTCCCCTCCATGGTCTTCTTTCTGCATTTTTTTTTTCACTATCCAATTTTTTTCAAATCCAGGTAATTTGTTCAGTAAATACTGAGTAAGTGGGACCTGCAGTCAGATCTGATGGCAAATGAACCTGGGAGCTCTAAGGCAACCAAAAGTTATGTTTGAGCCTTAGATTTTTTTTTTTAAATTGGTCTAATAGTTAGCTCATAGTAGCTCTAACAGGACCTAGCCAATCTGTGCTTCCCTGCTAGCTACAGCTTTAAAAGTCATGGTGCAGCCTTACACAATGTCACATATGATGTACATCATAATTTATCCTTCTGGGGATATTCATGTATCAAAGAGAACACAGCTACAAGTTTCTTCAGCTATTTTAATCTGTATATATTTTTTAGAAATGAGAGGAAAAAGTAGTATTGAAATGCAGTGTGTTTGGAAGGAATGCCAGGAGACCTGGGCTGTAATTCTAGCACTGGCTGATGTCAATAATCACGTAAATGACTTCATTTCTTTTATCTTCATCAGTGATTAAAAGGATAAGTGGGCCTAGAATTGCTAAATCCTACCTATTTTTTAAATTCCTTTGGTTTAGGTGGTAGCTTAGGATCTCAATTCCTTCGAGCATATAGGTCCCTCTCTTTAATTACCTTTATCAGGCAAAGCTATGTGGTTTAATTTGTGCCAGGTTTTTTGAAGGTCAAAGCCCTGTTGTTACTGAGTAGGCAGAATAGAATTGCTGCATTAAAAAAAATTAACTTTCAGGGGTGGAGAAAAAGCTAATTATTTGACCTTAAACAAAATAAAGGAAAAAATACATAAACCAACTAAAAAAAAGAAAATCCAGAATTTGAGATATTAGAAGAAATTTATTTTTTCCACCAAAATACAGAGTTCTTCAGGATATCAAACCACTGTATCTTTGGTTGATTTTTCATCATAATTGTAATTATTAAGTGGCATTTAAGACTGTGGAATTCAATATTCCAGATTAGCTTTTCTATGAAAACATAAACAGGTAACTCTAATCAGACCTAAATTCAACAGGAACATTGTAGAGAAACCTACATATTTAAAAGTTCTTTTAGTATTTAGTGCTCTCTTGCTGTTGAATGCTGATTATTTATATAGTGGATGAATGATTTCTTTGCTACTTGGGACAATAAATATATGTACACATACAGACAGATGTCTTTAAAGTTTTAGTAGAATCTTAAGAGATTCAATTAGTGATGGTACAGAGTAAAGGAGGACATTACCCAGAGGTGTAAAAGATCTTGCTAAGTTTCTTTTCAGTAAATGCAAGTATTTCTGCTCACTCAAGTCCATGATCTGAAAGTACTGCTGCCTTCTGGGGTCTCAGAAAGCTAAGTAATAAAAGCCATTTAAACATTGGTTTGAAAAAAGGGCTCACTTGTGGTGGATGTGTGTTTGAAAATCTACATTGAAGAGATTTATGATGTAAGGAAAGCCACTGTGCCACCCCTCCTTTTTTTGGTACAGCACTATTGGATGGTCAGTCAGCTTCAGCTTAGGTAAGGTAGTAAAGTTCTGTAGAAACACAGTAAGAAAATGAGATAAAAGCATTTCAGCTGTCATTCCAATATTACCACTTCAGTCAGATTTAGAGCACAATGTAACTGTGCTGATCTGTGGTTCATCGGTGCCAAGCCATTGTCTGGCAGCAGCATCTGCATAGCTGCTATTGTTTCACCGGAGCAGCTGCCACTCAAAGCTGTGATGGAGTAGGTGGAAGGCATTCCAGAGTTACACTTGCATTGTGCTGCACAAAAGAGACCTTCTGGGATAACTCCCCCTACGTCTTTCTTTTTTCTTTTTTTAAAGTTTTGCATGACTTTAATACAAGAAATCTTTTATTTGAAGTATTGGGCAGGCTGATAAGGAGGATTCTGGGGATGAAATTACAATACAGAAATGTCTAAAGATGAAATGATCTGTGTGACAGAGTATAGATGTACAGGTTGTACTTCTCATCACTTCTGGTAGTGGGTGGACATAAGCAGTCTAAACTCTGAAATCTCTGGTTCTTTATAGAGTTATTTCATTCATATGTGAGTGCTGGGTTATGCATGAAGGAAATTAAATTTGTTCACATTGAGAGGAAATGAATACAGGTTTGTAATCTGTGTTCAGACTGTTAGAGAAAGACAATAGAGGCAGTTCAGAGGATGGAGGGCTGAGCAGAGGAAGGGGTCAGTGTTCAGCAGTCAGCACGAGGTGGCTGCTAGGATAAGGGAAAATGGCAATTCTCTACTGTGAGGGTGGTGAGACTCTGGGACAGGTTGCCCAGGGGTGCCCCAACACTGGAAGTGTTCCAGGCTGGGTTGGATAAGGCCTTGAGCAGCCTGGGACAGCGGGAGCTGTCCCTGCACATGGCAGGGCACTGGGACTGGATGGACTTTAAGGCCCCCATCAAGCCCTGAATATTCCATGACCCGAGCATGAGTGTTGGTTAAAATCAATGCTCTCCAGAGATCCTTTCAACTTCTGCAATTCTTCAAAAAAGAGAATCCGGAAGGATTTTCATTTTCCCTAACATGCCATGCACTTAATGTTGATTTTAATTTTCCATTTACTTTATTGCCTTTAGGAAGAGAGGTTTCTCCTTTCACTTAGTGCCTTGCTGACCACAGTGGTCAGCTGGGGAGGGTTCGTTTCCCTTCACGTCCTTCAGAAGTGGAAGGGACAGCTAATACCCACAATTAGTCTCTGATAACATATAGTGATTAAATAACTTTGTTTTTCTCTGAAAATAAAAATCTCCAAACTTTCAAGGTGTGCCAGTGGAAGGAACAGTGCTCTTCTGTGTCTCCTGAATAGCTCTTTTGTAGGAATTGAGCTGGAGGAATGCGTCATTAGCAATGACTGTGAAGCACACACTGAAAAGTTTCTCTAGACCAACATTGCAAAAGGCAAAACTTCAAGGATTTTCTCTTAAGAAGTAAAAGATGCAATGCATTTCAAGTACTGGTACAGGCTTTGCATGTCCATTGTTAAAACAGTTCTTGATAAAATGCTAACAAGTTGAACAGAAAGGTGATCAATCTCTCTCTCAAAGAAAATGTTGCCTGTTATTATAGGATTTCTTTCTGGATTGGTATCTTCAGATTGTTCAAATATTGAACAATTTCTTATTTAAACATTTAGCTGCAACAATGTGCTCAGTTAGTAGGTAACAAGGGGCCTACTGAATTGGCATGAGATTTTTTTAGTGAGTTCTGTTTGATTTGTATCATATGAAACCAATCAAAGGTAGACAGGAGAGATTATATTATGCCTAAACCTTGTTATTAAGGTTAAAATAAGTGGAATACTGAGATTTTAATTTCCAGCCCTCTCATTCCTGCTTCCTGAAAAAAAGGGATGCATGTGGCTTAAATTAGAAATTTTTAATGGGAAGAACAGTGATCTGTGCAGAAATTTTAGCATCAAGGGTTTGATGACCTTTGCCATAAACCAAATGAAAAGACAAAAAACATTCAGGAAGTTGTTGCCAGACCACTTTCTCCAATCCAAGCAGTTCATTGGTACCTGCAGTGTTAAAATGTGGTAAATGATGGCAACAACAATGAACAGCCTCCTGTATTGGTGATGTACTGATAATGTATGGTGTTGCTATAGGACCACTTGCATAATTTTATATAGTTTATGTATATATAGTTTTTATGTATCACTCTGTTAGAGGTAATTTTCATGTTTCTTTTTAGACCAAACTGAAAAAGTGGGGTTTAGTTTGTTTCCCTCCTCCTAGTGATAGTTTTGTAATTTGATTTCTATTATTTTGGGCACTCAGCATTTTGGCAGTTCTAAGCTTATCTCACCTGGTTTTGGGGAGAGACCATGGCTGTGCAGAGATTTGTATAAAATTCTATGGGTTGGAATGCTTCAGATTTTAAATTAATGCCATTTTGATAGTAAAAGAGTATTAGAATGCTCAATTATGTCAATTGTAATTGCTAATATCATTTCAGTCTCATGGGAGTGCATGGAGATGTGAGGCCTTGAAAGCCATATTAGTGTGAGTCTCTCATACAATATGAATTGTAAGGTGTTACCTCTGCCTCAGTTTCACTGGGAGTGTTAAAAATAAACCACAATGGAAACTTGTTGGTGAGATATAATGTGGACTAACACAAAAGAATGCATACCAGAAAGTACCATGTGTACAAATGCAGTATTGAATCAATTTTAACTTCATGTGGGAAAGACATGACTGTTTCTATAGGCACCTCATTTTACCACAGGGACCATAAAAACCACAGAGTCTAGGCTGATATAAAATCATAAAATTGAGATAAGAGCATAAAACATGATAGCACTATTTATATGGCAGTGTACTCAATCTTTCTTTGAATAATATTCTCGGTGAGGCAGACTTTGCCAAGACCCTGAAGTGGAAGATGGAAATCAGGATGGATTGAACAGAAATGAGGATGTGTCTGTTGCTGCTGCTTTCTCAGTTACCTGTTCCTGTAGAGAGCAGGGACAGGCTGAGCTCCTGGTGCTGTCCATCCCTGCTCAGCCACAGGGCCATGGCACAACTGTATTCTGTATTACCCTGGTGGAGCTGATGCTGTTTCTGGTCTGTTCCTTCCCCTTCTATGGAGTCTTGAAGTAGTCAATGGAACTGGGTAGGGGTCAGAGAGCAGCTGAGAGCAGGTCCTCCAAAAGTGGTGGTGGTGGTGGTAGAGCACAGGCAGGGAAGGAGAGTGAGGGAAAAGATGACAGAGAATTAAATGAACAGTGAAGGCTGCTTGACTGTTCTTTTTACCAGACCCTGGAGCAGAGTAGTGGATGAAAACCAGGTGCAGTAAAAGGGAGGAAGGAAACAGAAGTACTTGCTTGCTCTTTGAAATATACTTGATGTGCTCTTGAGATAGGTCAAGGAGGGATTTTTGTGTTGTGTTCACAGAAATTAGCAGGGTTTTGTGGTTTAGCTGACACTAGGAAGTTCAGCTTTTCTTGCATTGGTATGGTGCACTTCTTTTAGAAGTATTTGCACAAAACCCGAGGTCAGAAGTGGTTGAGTGATTCATATTACAGTCAGTCTCACAGCTCAATTACAACTGAACTGATGTGCTTTTCCCATTCTGTGCCTGTCTCTGGATGTAGAACCCAGTGACACTGCTGATAATCTTCCTAATCAGGTAGGAAAGCCCCTTCACCCCAAAATAATGCAGAAGTATTCTTTGTTAAAGTGATATTATCAAAGCAAGGCAGGAAGAATTCCTCTAAACAGAGAGCTCTGTTCCTGCTGCCTACTCGCTGTCAGAATGCTCTGTAGAGTGAACCCACCTGCAGGGTTCATACCTGGGGGAGGTTCAGCTGGCAGGAAGCCTGAGGTGGCAAAAACGAGGCTGTTCTACACCACAGCTGGCATTTCACCCCTGGCTGCTGCATTTTGGCAAGCCCAGGCTCAGCCCTTCATATCAGTGCCAGAATCAGATGCACAATCATATTTGATTTTTAAAGAATTCTCTGCCTTAACAGAATGCAGCCTTGGCAGGTGTTTATTGTGGTAGTTTCAGGCTGGCTTCTGTTTCTGATCTCTAGTCCTTGTTACAAAATCATTCACACAGACTTGAAAACCTCAGCCTCTGCTTTTAACAGTGTATCCATTATTTTGAAAGGGTTAATACAAGCTGCTCTACAAGGCCTTCCACAGCAAGACAGATTCATTGCTGTAAGTGTATTTTTGGTGACTTGCAGGCAACTAACTGGTCAGGGATTATATTTCTGATTACCCTTTTGATTTAGTTAGAATAAAAGCCTCAGTGACATTGCCAATGACCCAGATGTTTGAAGAAGCCACAGATTAAGATATTGAGGTCCGTACCTCCAAATCCCACAGTATTACATTAACACACGTTCAGAAGCTGCAGAATTGGATTTAAATCCAGCTCTTGAACCCCCTTCATAATCTAATTTTGTGCTTGGAGTGGTGAAAATAATGGTAATGCAGCTGCTGCGAGAGTGACTATGTTAGCTTTTTTCACATTAGAAAGGCTTTTAATAAAGTAAAAGTGCCTTAAGTGAAGAAGCTTCTTTCCTTCTTTCTTGCAGCTTTGATAGCAATGAAAAAAATTTGGAGTATTGTAACTCACTGTGGGCGGGAGACTGGTGGAAAAGTGTTATGGTCTCTGACTCATGGAGAAGTACAAGCTTCACATATTAAGACCTCATTAAAGATTGATGATGTTTACATTGCTCATGGTTACTTTCAATTTTTGTTGCACACATGACTGTCAGATGGCATCACAGATGAAGATCAAGCATGAGAGCAGCAATTGCATCAATCTCAATTTTGATTCTGGAAGTTTCCTTGAAAGAACAAAGGAAAAAATGTGACAGGAAAAATAACTTACAGGTATTTATAAGGAAATCCTGAAGTGGGTTAGTGTGTTGGGTACTGAAGTTCCTCAGCAAGGGTCATTAATATGTGTACAGGCAGTGGCTCACAGCCAAGCTCGTTTTGCCCTGCTGCAGGCTTGGCACACTCAGAAATTTGATAAATGGGCATCAGAGAATGGACAAGTAGTAGTGTGCACTGCAGGCATGCTCCTGGAGTAAAAGCACTAAATCAGACAGGCTTTGTTGTGACATACACTGCTGATTTACCTCTTGGTGGTGGAATTAGAGAATGAGGTTTCCAGTACAGGTGATCCTCTCCAATGCTAATTTACCATCTGCTAGGAACAGGTGGTGTTTCCCTTTGAACATGTCTTTATTGTACATAAGTGAAGGGATGCATTTCCATTCCAGGACATTTTGTTCAAAGAAAAGATAATAATCTGCATATTTTTCAATGGATACAGGAACCTGCCAAAGAATTACAGTCAGGAGTGGAGGGATGGCTCATTTATAGTAGCTGATTCAGTGGGAGTTTTATTCCAAGAGATCTGGAAAGGGAATTTCCCAGTATTACCATTGGTTTCCTCCCCTGCCCATGCTCAGATGTGGTAATCATAAAGGTTTGTGTTTTTTTTTTTTTTCCTGAAATGCTTAGAACAAGAGTATGATTTAGGCAGTTTTTCATCTGCAAAAAGAGGCAGATCTCTTACAGGCAGTTATTTGGCTGGTAGAGAATAGATGAAGACTGTATGGAAGATGAGGATATAGAGGATATATGGAAGGCAGAAATGAGGATTATAGATCAGCTGTGTAGTTTTGTGTTACAAAGCCTGTTAGCAGAGAAAGAATTACCTCTGAACTGTGGACAACCAAAGCCAACTCCCCAAAATCAAGCCGTGCTAAATCTGGTAGTTTTTTGAGGCAATTGCCTTTTCAGCAGTTCATGGCTGTTATGGATCATTTCCAATAGCTACTGAAGGGGCTTAGCATTCCCACTTCTTTTTGGAAGACATTGAAAAGAAGAACAACAAAAAACCCCAACAAAACAAACCCAAAAAAGCAACATACATATACATACACACATATGTACATGTATTGCTGTGCTAAATTGTGTTTGTTTTATGACTACCTCCCTCTGAAACAGAGGGTGGATTCTCTGCATTAGAGAGACAGAAAAGTTAGAAATAATTAGAATGAGTTAAATGATGGCTTCTTCCTCCCTCTGTGTGGGTATTTAGGAGTATGAGCCCAACCTGGTGAGCATCTCAGGTGTGCATGTACAGCTCAGGAGTCCAGCTCTTGGCTTAGCCCCATCCAGTTACTGTTGTATTTTTGTCACTCATCTCAAGTGTTGAGATGGCACTCCTGGCAGCACACCTGAGCTGACAGCTGATCTGAAGAGCCCCACGTACCTCAGCAGCACATCTCTCTTTCTGGCTGTGCCCTCTGCTCCTCCTGGGGACAGCAAGGGGCTGTTGTCTTTGGATTCTGTTTGTGCCTTGGCAGTTCATACTTTCAGTCTTTTCCTTCTAACATGGATTTTCTCTCCAGTGAACAGAGGTCAGAAATGCAGCTATAAAGGATGAAAAAGCAAAGCTTGTAGTTCAGCTCCTTCATTCTTTTTCTGTATCACTTTGGGTTAAGTCTAATGTTTTGCTTGTGACCGCAGCACAGTATTTGTGCTAAACAAAAGGTGTTTGTACAAAAAGCACTAGAAGTTGTCTTACTGAATCACTCTATGATGTTGATAGTTGCTGCTAAAGAGCAAGACACAAGAAATCTCTCAATAGATGGAGGGGGCAAAATTTGTTCCCTTAATGCTGGTGTTCTGATCTATTTTGCTCAGAGAGCAGTTTAAGGCATGAGAAAAAGATGGGTTATCTTCTAAGATTTTTTCTTTGTGTTGGCTCTCATAACTCTTTATATTACTGTTGAGGAGTAAATGATCAATTAAGTGATAAGAAGACCAGGTAATTATTTTAACAGGCATGGAGAGATATGCTTAAACTTGAAAATGGTCTGCCATTAGTTTGATAAATGCAGTTTTCTTAGTACATGTCCTCCCTCCTCAAGAATGTCAACATATGGAGATTTTAAACCACTGGTGGAGAAATCCATCACGAAAAAATCAGTAGTAAAAATACAGAAATTTGAAGGACTTCTTACTTTTATTTTTATTTGCATCACCTTTAACCTTATGGTAACAGCATTTGTATCTAATAAAGTTTTTGATCAGTGCCAACAGATTGTGGGTGTTAAGGAACAGTGTTTATAAAGCACTGAAACCTCTGCCATTCTGAAGACCCTTCCTTGTCAATATTGAAGCTGTGTAATCTAGGAGGCTGCTGCTATCCTGAAACGTCACCTCTGTGAGCTGTGTGGGCACAATAGGTTGGGACATATTACAGCTCTGGCATTCTCATTTTTGAAGCAATGAGCTCCAGAGAGAGGGAATGGAGGCAGGAGCCACCATCTCCTGCTGGAGCATTTGACAAGTTCAACTTGTGCCAGCTCCTCAAGGCCAAGGAGTTCCATTGGAAAACAACTATCTCCAAAATGAGGCCTTTCCCTAGGCATTTAAACTCCAATTCTTATCTGAATTAGATATGCATCACTCAAGGATTACATTAGTTTCTTTTCTTTTCTTTTTTTTTTTTTTTTCATATAGGGAGTGAGACAGGGCTCTCAACACCTGTATCAGGACCACTGGTGCAGATGGAAACACGGTGTTGTGTGGTTTAGTTGTGAATGTTTAATTCTGTTTATGTGGGAATGATTTGTTTTTAATGAAAATGTTACTGAGTTTTATATTTTCCTTTTCCTTAGTTTTTTTCAGAATTGCATATGGTTTTAGTATTGTATACTTTTTGACTAGACAATTAATTAAACCTTTAATAGCCACCAAAATCTATCACTTGCTTTTAATGTTTCAGTCTAAATATTTGCCCTGCATGACTTATCCAACTTTTCTTCATCAAAGCGTTTTCATTTGTTTCAATTTAATTCACTGGCAGAGAATTTAATTTGGTATTTATATCAATTTATTAAATAAAGCACTACATGAGGATTAAAACTAATTTAACTGTATTTTTATTTGAGTTTGAAGGAAATATTAAAACCCTGCTATGTGCAGAAAGTTGTGGAATATGGGGTTATTTTTGTTGAAGTTGTTGAGGCTTTTGCTCAGCAGAAGGCCCTGTGGGAATGGCACAGCTGGGAGGGAGGAGAGGCAGCTGAGTGACAGCCAGAGCGAGGCTGTGATTGGCTGGAGGAAGGCGTGGGAGCGTATGAGCAGGAAGCTGATTGGGTGATGGGCTGCAGGGATAGTGTATGAGCAGGAAGCTGATTGGGTGACAGGACACATGGACAGCTTTGAGCGGGAAGCTGATTGGGTGATAAAATGTGTGGAAGCTGATTGGGGTGATCGGATGCATGCATAGTGTATGAGCAGAAAGCTGATTGGGTGATAGGACGTGTGGACAGCTTTGAGCAGGAAGCTGATTGGGTGACAGGACCCATGGACAGCTTTGAGCGGGAAGCTGATTGGGTGATAAAATGTGTGGACGCTGATTGGGGGGATCGGATGCATGCATAGTGTATGAGCAGAAAGCTGATTGGGTGATAGGACGTGTGGACAGCTTTGAGCAGGAAGCTGATTGGGTGATAGGATGTGGGGACAGCAGCACTGCAGCTGAACCAGCCAATGGGTGCCCTTCTTCTGTTAAGTTCTGTTAGGCCTCGGTTTGGTTTCAGTTATGTCCAATGGAGAGTGAAGGTATAAAACGGGCCAATGTCTGCAGTAAAGGGATCTTCTTTGGATGTGTAAGGAGGACCGTGTCGCTTTATTGCCCATTGCTACAGAAAGTTCCAGACCACTTCAGATATTTTTTTCCAGAGTTGTTGCTAATTCCTCAAAATGTGTCACTGTCTGTGCGTAGTTTTGGATTGCATTGGATCTACTGGACACATTGCGCAATCCCAGACAGAGCTTTCAGGGTGAGGATGAGTCTCCCATTGTGATGAGATACTGTAACTGGAATAGCATCCAGACTTTAAAATGCTGTAAACACCTAAGACCTTACTGTAGCTTTCTTAAACAGGATGGCAGAATCTATTTTTAAGTTCATTACCTTCTTCCAAGGTGAAATCTTTTCTGAGTGGGAAAAGCTTATCTCAAATTAAAGACTATGTTTTTGAGCTGCTGTTACCAGGATACTGAGAGAAGTGCATTCACTCTTTCAAATAGCATCAATAAGTCTGATGAGACCTTATAATGAAGTGCAGTTACGCTTCTATTTATGTCTTCTGTTTGACAGCTTCAGTATCTGAATGCCCACTACTGATTGATTAAATAAATGTATAACAAACCCCTTTGCTGTCAGATTTTTTTAAATAGAAATCAGCAGTGTGACTGAAATGCTCACCAGCTGCTGTTGCCTGAGGTGGTGTATGCAAATGTCTCTGCCTGGGCACTTTGAATCACTTTTTGCAAAATATAGTGGCATCAGCTGAAAAACAGGATTGGAGGGAGTTGGAAATTCTGTGAGGACTTTATCAGACTTTTCTGGATGTGGCTTATGTTATGTGAGAAGTCACACATGGAGATGACTTGTGAAACCCAGAGCATGAATTCCTACTGTCTTAGAGCTGTACTATTTGTTGAACTTGTCTAGCTTGTGGGTCTTGGACAAGTCTGATCAAAATTAGTGCTTAGGAATGACACAAACCTTGAGGAGCAGAAAATTCAGTACAAGTCTAAATTAGAGACTACAGAAGCCAAAGGAACTTCTCCATTCACTGCAGTGGAATTTGAATCAAATTGTTGGTGTTTCTGGGATTCTGTTGCAGGCTGGCTAAGGTCATACACTCAGAAACGCAGATTATTTGTTTTTCTTGCTGTTGCTTTCTGTGTTTCTTTTTCTTTGAGTTATTCCTTATGTCTGGAGATCTCCTAAACTTGTAGTGGAGTGTGGTTTCAGCAGTTGTGTTGTTGATCTCTCTTTTGGAGTGGTGCAAAGCAGCTCCATGAGACAGATCACTCCATTTGTTGTGCTTGACTGTTATCGCAGTTTATTTGTCATGGGGACCTAGATGGGGCCTTACTCATTGCAGAGACTCATCCTTCTAAAGATGCTCATTTAAACACTCTCTTGTACTTTTGGCATTTGAAATGGATCTGTACCAACTGAAGTAATGTAATATTTAGTTAAAGACTGGGATATTTTTTTCTGTGCAGAGACTTTACTGATAAAGGAGATTCCTGGCTTGTTACTGGCAATATTTTTTTATGTTCTGGAAAAGTGTGTTAATACTGGTCTGAAAGCTCTAGACCTAAGTGTTATGTTATACACAGTATATTAAATTGTTAACAAGGAGTGTAGTAAAATAAGGAATGTGTCACTTTCCTGTCCCATGAGAGTATTTGAGTCACTCTGAAATCCATGATACAGTGCATTAAAACACATGGCTAAGTTTTAACATTTACCTTAATCTTTTATGTAGCTATGCTTATTAGCATAGTTAAGAAACTTGCTAATGAAGGAGTCAGTATTTTTTTTAGAAATTTTAAGAAGGAAAAATTGAATTTAAATGGCTTTCTCACATGCATATAATTTGGCTGGACTAGAGTCTTTAAGCTGTGGTTGCAATATCAATGGAAGGAGTGTGTGTTATGCATTTTCAATTGGTATGGTTCTGCTTGCTTTTGATGAATTGGCACTTACTGAGGGGAAGCACCAGATTAGTAGCAGACATCTCCTTGCAAAATTTCAAACTTTATTTACATAGCAAAGCAGTCATGATAAGAAGCAGAAAATCCCCCCTAACTTCATGGACCTGTCCTGTAAAAGAAAAAAAACCAATTAGACTTATCCAAAAATACATCTGAAATGTATTGGGTTTGAGTGTAACTTGTCTTTAAAGGTTATTATCCAAGCTGCAATACCTGACTGTGTGCTCTGTGCCTTTTCAGGAGAGTTTGATCCTGGCCCATTGGAAGAGCTTGTGCAGTGTGTCACTGTCCTGTAGCTGCCATACCATGGCAACTTTGTGGTGTCCCTTTTTTCATTAGGTAGATTGCTTAATTCTTTCAATCTCTTGGAATGTTTTTCCCCTCTTGGTTACTCGTTGTCTTGTAGGTTTAATTAACAGGAAAATACTTTTTTTTTTTTCCTAAATCTCTGCTTTTATGGAGTGTGTGTGTTTGTATGCTATGGGTGGAGAGAAAGAAGATGGTAGATATGTACCAAATATGCAGCAGTAATTGTTGTTTTCAGAATGCACTATTGTTGTTTTCAGAATGTGCACTAGGATATGTGACTCAGGGAAAGGCTTGATTATCCAAGACACTGGGATTAGCTCAGAGAATTTAAATGAAACCTAAGGAACAGGCTGTCCATCTTAAGTTAATAACCGGGTTAAAGGAAAGGCAACAATTCCAGTCAGTTTGGAGTTACAACTGCAAGTACTGCAATTGGTTATTGCTCCTGTCAGTGGCAGTGGTTCAGTGCAGTGGTGTGCTAATGAGCTAATGCTTCCACACCAAGACTTGGCACCTGTGAGTCCCAGAACTGTTTTTTGAGGTGTATTTTCCAATTTCAGTACTGCAGAGGCTGCAGAAAGTTGTAGGGTGCTTATGAAGTTTGTGATTTAAAGAATGAAAGAGAAAAACTCCTCCTGAACAGAAGCAGTCTTGGGGTGAGTATCCTGAATGCTGCAGAACAGACTGAAAATGGGAGTTCTCCACAGTGTTGGTGTCCTCTTGAAGAAAGTATCTTCCAGATATGTTATGAATGGAGTGGTGATAGACCAAAGAATAGGAAGGTGCATTTAATCCCTTTTTTTTTTCTGTTAACAGCTCTGGGTGTCCAGAACGTGAGTCCATGGGAGAAGTGATATCCTGGTTGATTCTCCCACCATATCTGGTGCTGTCAAACACATCCCTTTTTGGGTCTCACCACCCCAGTTTCCAAGCAGCACTTGCAGTTCTCTGCAGCAAAGCAGAAGTTAAAGCAGCCCAAAATCTGGACTTTCAGATTTTCAGAAAGAGGAGATATTTTCAGGAACTGTTAAGGTCTGGAAACTGGGCTTGGTCCAAATTGCTTTGGCAGCACTTTATACGAGCTCTTAATATCTCCTCACACTGAGCAGCACAGAACTGGTGGAGCAGCTGGTGATGCTGGTTTGGGATGCAGCAAAGCTGCCACATCTTGTGTGGTAGGATTCAGTGATTCTCCTCCATAAACCACATTCCTCAGAGGAAAGTGAAATTAGCAGACTGGCTAATTGCTTCGAGGGCACAACACTGGGGGGCACCAATCAAGGGGCAGCAGTGCTGAACAGGCAGGCACTGGAGGACAATTAACTGAGCTCTTGATACAGCAGGGCACTGAAACTGGCTACTGACAGAGGCAGAGAGAAATGGAGGAGAAAGGGTGGGAATAATCCATGGAAGGGAAATGTGGGGTGAAAACTAAGGAAAACTTTGGGTTTCAAAAGTTCCCTGATCACCGCTGGTGGTTTTAATGTTTGTAACTTTGTTATTATTTGTCAAGTCACTGTTTCAAGGAAAGAGCAAATGTTCTTCTGTTGAGGTTGTGACCAGAACCCCTTTTCTTGTCTCTCTCCACCCTATCAGAGATGTATATATTATTTAAGATAAATTAATATTTCCCATTCCAAATCCACTTTTCTAGATTTGAGTATCTATCTTTGCTTGAAAATCTGATAAATGCAATTTAGTAGTTGTAGAGTGTCTTTAAATCAAATAAAAAAATGTTTATAGTGAAAGAAAATCCAAACAAATGTTGAAATGGATGAAATACAGTGAATTAAGCTTATCTTTGTCAGTAGAGTGTAGTTTACAAGAAAAAAAAGAGATAATTCCTAAATAGGCAAATGTGAACACCATGTCAGACTAGGAAAATTAAAAAAAAAAAAAAAACACTGCTACTGCTCTTTAGCTAGGCTAAGTTTGGTTCTGCTTCTCTGCACACTTTCATAGGCCAATAATTTCCACTAAATTAGCTGTCCTATCAATTAATGTCCATTAGCGGGATAAAGGCCTTTTTTAAAAAAAAAAAAAAAATCATTATAATTTGGCTGTGAAAGTCAGCTGCCAGATTTTCAGTAGCTTTGTCTGACAGTAAGAGAGGAATATACTGAATGTGTTTGACTTGTTCACATTGTCTAATTTGCTTGCTCTACTGGTTTTGTTTGTTTGTGTATTTTTTCTTATTATTCTTATTTTTTTTTCTCTCATTAATCTTATAAGCCTCTGTGGAAATGGTAAAAGAAAGGGCAGTGTGGCAGCCCTGGTTGTTATACACTGAATATACAGTGCTTTTCTCATGACAGGAAATAAGGAGTCTGGGAAAAGGGTATTACCTGAACCAATAAGATCACTGCTGATACAACTCATCAATTTGTTTGCTTTAAATTTCTTGAAGCTTGTTTGTTTGATTTATAGGTAGTTCCTTGTTATTACCTATAACCTTGGAGAAAGAACTGACTTGTCTGGATAATGTCCAGTAAAGCTGCACTGAGACACAAATGCACTGCTTGTAAACCTGGCTGAAAAACACTCAATCATGAAAGTTGTCCTTGTTTCTTGGCTTTGAGACTGTGACCTTCAGGACAGGTAGTCAGCAACACTCAGGATAAAACAACAGTTTTGAGAGACAGAGGGGTCAGAGCTCATGCAAGTTTTTGAACCTACATGTCCAATTATCTAACAAAAGCAGGTGGCTGGATAATGCCTTGGTTTCTGTTTGCATGAAAAAAAATCTATTCTAAAGATCCGCTGATTTTCATTTCAACAAAGCAACCATAATTTTGGGCAAAAAGGGCTGCAGAGGCTTTGATGCACTGAAGCTGTTTCTGAAAGCCCCAAGAGCATGACAGTGCACTTCCTCCACAGAACACTCCAGATGCAAAGTGCGTTAATCTCATTCCTTTAGTCATTGGTGGTCAGAAGTTACCCATAAATGAGCTAAAGTGTAAATCTGTGAATACAGTGGTATCTCAGAAAAATCCAGTATATATGCAAGTGTTTTTACATACATATCTTATATATGTATGTACTTTCCAATATCTTCAATCTATCCACTTGCCCCCGCATCAGAATTTCAGCGGTGAAAATGTTTCCCTGTCATTCATTCAATCCTTGTTGAGCTTTGACTTTATTAAAAAAAAAAAAATTATTTAAAAACTGCTAAATTGCCAGCAGCACTTCAAATGCATTGAGTTCATGTGGGTTTTTTCCACTCAGAAGTTTGGATTCCCTGTGCTAAAGTTTGAGGAAGCAGGAAAAGGCTACAAATGATCAGAAGTGCAGATTTGTGGGAATTCTGCAAATCTGTGTCATGCACTGCTGGCAATGCACAGGTGTAGGTGTGATGAATAGAGATTTGGAAATTGTCATTCAGCCTCAGATTCAAAGGGGCAGAATCTTTGACTCCCAAGGACTGCTGTCATGGCTCATAGGCTGTGCCTTCTTGGCTTTTGGTTTTCTTTGGATGTGACACAAATTCAGCCCATCTACTTGTGCCCATAACTCAGCCAGGAGGTGTCAGCTTCAGCACCAGCAGCTCAGTGGGGTGGAAAGCCCTTGCAGCTTTTTATTGCTCAGAATGAGGTCCCAGAGCCAGTTCTCTTTCCATTTGTCACACACTTTTGATGTACAGGTGGTGACTCTGTGTGCGTAGAAAAAATTATAATTTTAAGCTTTTGTTCACATTTGTAATTTAATATATTTAATGCTCTTTTTAAAAATAATCTTAAAGTGATACAGAGCTGTCAAAAAAATTGAATGAGATTGGAAAAAGAAGGGAGGAAGAAAGAAAAGGAAGGTTGGGCTATGGGAAACAGCTTAAAGTGGTCTGAGGCTGTTTTTCCTGCAGCTGCTACATCCTGGTACAAAATGAAGCTAAATTCTGTTAATGTAGGAAGACTCTCTTAAGAAGACTCTAACCTAATACCTAGAGTGAAACATTAGGCTACTTAAACAGTGAGCACCAATTAAGTGGCATTCATCATGTCAGACATTTGCAGTGTACTCTGCGTGTATGCATTGTATAGGACAGGATTTTACCTGGGGTGTCCCTTATGGGTGCTGAGGAGCTGGGGCAGGTCCTGTTCACCCTGTAAGGACACAGAACTGCAGGGTGGCTGAGTCACTGCTGGGTGAGCTGCTGCACAGAGCCTGCTTGGGAGAAGACTGAGCAAAGGTAAAGATGTCTCTACAGAGCACAGATGTCACTTTACAGAGATGAGGCTCAGAGATGCAGCTCCTGAGCAGCAGCACTCTGCTAGCCCTCACTGCTGGAGAGACAGGAATAGGAATGTTGGTAGAAGCAGGCAAGGAACTTGTCTCTGTATGATACCCCCTGCCTGTTTTCCTTGGTTGTTTTTTCAGGGAAGGTTTAACTATCATCCCCTATGATCAGAAAAAGAACATTTGCTGGGAAACCAGGACCTGGGGGAATTTGTTACCTGGTAGAAGCCGTATTTCTTATGTCATCCTGGTGTCTTCAAGTAGAATCACAGTCAGTCACTTGGCATGTCTGAAAATAGCACATCTTCCTCCAAGTGCACATGACTTTGTAATGTGGGAGAGAATGAGTGCATATCAGTGTTCCAGTGCAACTTCCATGCAGCTTCATTGGGAAGGGCTGGAGAAACATCCATTAAATTCCAGTGGAAAGCCAAGGTATTTTGTTACCTTTGACTGAGGCAATAAATTGTCGTGGCAAGGAGCGAATGGAGATAAGGCATTAAGCAATGTGTGCCAGAAAGAGCACAGTGATACCAGTAAAGCTTTGTTTTAAGCACTGCCCTGGATGTAATTTCAGTGACTTTCAGTGTGCACTGCACCATTTCCTAGATAATTCCTTTTATCAATTGTAGAATGAAAACCCCTTTCACACAGTACCAGTCAGATAGTATTTGACCCCATCATCAGCTCCCAACTCTATTTATAGTGCTGTTTCCTTTTGCATGTTTTTTTGTAGCTGATCTGTAAATGTGGCTGAGAGCAGGGTTTTGTGACTGCTGGAAGAGCCACTGATGGCACTGGGTGTTTCTGGGTGCAGATGTCAAAGGGAGGTCATTGGCATAAAGCAAATTAATGTAAATGAAAGCAATTAAGGTGTTTAATCATGGGAATAATATTTCCTCCTCTTACTGTAGCGATGAAAGCCCTGTGCTTATTTGCATCCCTTGTAACTCATAGTATGCTTGTCGTTTAGTCTCAACAAAAGCAACTAAAGGCAACTGTAATCCAAGTAAGTTGTTCTTTCTTATTATTGTTTTTACTTAAGTCCTTTGCTTCTGATGAACTTGACCTGATTAAGCTAAATCAGAAGGTTTACAATGATGTAGTCTTGAATAAATGTTCAACCAATAATGCTGAAGACAGATTAAAAGAAAACTAAGTTGTCAGCTGTATATGACAATCCAACAAATTCATTTAAAGCAGAAATATTCAATAAAAGCCACATAAGAAGCATAAATGAGTTGCTAAGGAACACATTTTTTCTTTTCTTTAGTCTTGTTCACATTGGTGATAGATTTTCTAAAGTCTTCTACCACAGATGAGAGGGGGAAAAAATAAAATCTCTAACTTGTTTCTTGTCCTCAGTTAGAATGAGCTGACACTGTTTCTTATCAGTATTCTGCTGGGGCACCCAAGCCTGTTCATTTCTTTCTTTAACAAATGATTGATCTGGACCTGAGAATTGAGGGAACCTTGTAAAGTGCTAAAGCAAACAAATGGAGATAGAGGGATTGATTGTGCTCTGCTGCAGTGATTTTATGCAAGTGTTTTTTATCCTTAAGAGACTTCTAGCTTTTGAATTGGAAAAGGTTTATACAGGCTTGAATCATTAAAACCTTTATTTACTTTCAATTAGTGATGTGCTGAACTGTTCAAGGAAGAGCTCTGGGATGGAAAACTTGGTGTATCTGCATGTTGGGATGGTGGTAACGGGCAGTTTTCCATAGCTTTAGGTGGGTCTGTAACTGCAGGAACTAAGACCTGTAGGTAGAGTTTGGGTAGCAAGGGTGAAACTGGTCTGTTAATTCTTTAATAATTGTTTCTGAGTTCTGGTGTGGATTTGGCCTTTATAAGGATTAAGCAATAGAGAAAGAGGTGCATTGAAGAAATCATGGAAAGGGTCAGGTTTGAGCACAAATGACTTCTTTCCACAAGTGAGTTGTACAACTGGAACTGAGAGAGGTGAGAGATTTCCCCATTGCTTTAAAGGAAAGGGTGGTGGTATCTTGAGGTATTAAAAAAACCAAACACATTTAAATTATTCATACTCATGCATTTTGTCCTGACATGTGAAGCTTCCAAGCAAATCTTGAGTCTGATTCTTTCTGCCTCTAAAGGGGTTATGAGCAGGTATTTCTTGTGTGATCTCAGGATCTTTTAATTGCTATTCATTAAAAATAAAGGGGTTAAAGCAGTGGCTTCATAAGGATTTTAATACCTGCTATTAATACTATGCTGCAGTGTTACCCAGTGTATTGCCTGTCTGTGGTGAATTCCAAGACTTAAGGACTAGAAGGTAAAATTATTTTACCTTAAACCTTTTTTTCAGTTCTTATAAAAAAGCAGCATAAGAGGTAACTGTCAGCAAACCTTAAACTTGATTTTAAACATCATTGCTCTTCACTGCTGAGCATCAGTTCAGTGTTTGTTAGACCACTTGAATGAAAGTGGTATTTTAAATCAAAGTTTATTTAGCTACTCTTAACATAATAATCAGGAGGTAGTCAAGTCCATGAATTCAGGGGATGACTCCCTCAGTCTGAAGAGACTACCACAGATGTTTTTCTAATTATTGCAGTCATGTTTTATAAAGCAGAGAATATTCTGACAGAAAGAATCTGGGATTTAAAATATTGGCAGTGTTTTCCAGTGAGGACAGGCAGAATTTGTCATGTGTCCACTGAACTAAGTGGCCAAATAAACATACTTGATTTTGTTATTCAGGGTGTCATTCATCATCTTTTTGATGGGGGAGCTGAATTCTATAGTACTATACATTTTTCTAGAAGAATTTTAGTTCAAGGAGCATTTTCACTCCACTGGTATTCTTTCATTGAGACCTGTATCTAGCAGTTGCATCAAATGCAACAAGAATTTAAACTGAAAGCAGGTTTTTTTTTTCTGCCTCTTTTTAAAACATCATTAAAACATAGGGACTAAAATCTTTGCTTTATAAAGTCAGTTGCTGCTTTCCTGACTATTAGTTATAGCACTAAATGCAAACTCTCTAAATTTATTTAAATCAGAAAAAGAAGAGATAGCCTCAAGAACTCTTTCCCAAGGCAGTGTGCTACAAATCTATTACAAAATTAGTTGGGGGCAAGAAGCAACAATAGACACAAGCAAGATTTTTGGGGAATTGATTGTTGTTGTTGTATTGGTGGTTTTTTGGTATTTTTTAAATTGATTATTAGATTGGCTGGATCCTTCCCCTCCTGTAGTCTCACAATATTTGTGTTGGTTTTTTTTCCATTTCAGTTATTTTTTTCTCCCTCTCCTGAGAAGCTGGAAGGCTTTCTCAAGCAGTAATACCACAAACCACAGCACAGTGCTGCCACTGCAAAACTGTTCACAGGGACAATTAAAGTACAGGATAACTGAAGGTCAGAGCCAGGATGAGAACCTAAATTACTTTACTCTTCTTACAAAGCTGTAATCTCTTGACATTTTTGTGTTTACAGTTTTGCTAATTACTTCCTAACTACTAAAAAAGAAAAAATGGTTGATACTGTAAGAACTTTCTTTTCTGTTCTTCATTCCATTGCTTTCAGTTCTATTATGGTTATAACTGTCCTTTTTCTTTCATTTGCTGAGCAATGACAGTGTGTTATCCAATTTTCTTCTTCTTCTTCCAAAATCTACCCTAACAACTAGACTGATGAAAATTTGGCTGTGTTTTTTTCCCTCTGTAGAACATTGGAAAAAATCTTTCCTTTCTAGTTTTCTTTATAGCAAATGTTCTTTGTGCTGTAGTTTTCTGTCTGCTTTTCTAGCCTAAAATGTAGGCTTCACTCAGACTTCACTGCTTGAACCTTGCAAAGACCTCCAAAATTCCAGGAGGATGAGAAAGCCATGCAGATAAATACAATCTGCACAGTCCTCCTTGTATCAACATCTTGTGAGCCATTCTTTTTGTAACTTCAAACCTGAAACCATTCCTCAGAAATTATATGTTATAGGTAGGTGAGCTGCTCTTAAACTTCCAGTAAAATAAACCCCAGAATGAATTAACTTCATGAGCAATGATAATGTTTTGGGTGTGACTGATGGGTGAAACCATGAGTAAATTAACACTGACTTGCTGCTGGAAATGAAAGTGGAACTCAGATTCATCACACCATGATGAATTTTTGAGGACTGTGTCTGTTGAAGAGCCAGTAAAAGTATTTTGATATCAAGTAAGGAGTGAGTTTTATGTATTGTTTTATACTTACATGTCTTGCATATGCTAAATAGGCATGTTAAATTTTAGGCTGCTCACATGCTTTGGCACTAAGTAAAAATATTACTGCTATAAGTACATTTTTGAACTTTCCCTGAGGAAAGCTATGTTAAATTGTTCACAAATTATTAGTGCTAAACATCCTAGAGGTATTGCTTCACTGTTCCTGGTATGACAGACCTAAGAAAATGAGTCTAATGATCACAGAATCATAAATACACATTGTCAAACTACTTGAAAGCCAATTCTAATCATTTATTGGAATGGTTCCTGGGAAGAAGCAGCTTAGATATGGCCAATTAAGGAACATAGACAAACTTCTAAACTGAAAGGAGAGCAATATTTAATAGGAAAAGCTCAAATTTACCTGGAGATCACATCACAAAGGATTGATAAAGGCAAAGGATGACAAATTTCAACAAATCTTGCTGATGCAGGATGATCTTTCTTACTGTTGCACCACTGAAGTTGTATTAGTAAAGCAGTGGGAGTCCTGCATGCTGTCACCAAGTAAGTGTTTAAATAAACCTCCTGGGGGTGGCTGCTCCCTGCCTTCCCTACTCTCTGCCATAGGGAGAATGCACTTAAAAAAAGAGAAAAAACCTTGTCTAGCATTAAATACTGGAGTGTGCATAAAACCCCATTGTGAATTTTATATATTTCATACATTTATGTCACGTTACATTTGTGTTGTGTTAGTAATTTTACAGTTTTACATCAAGTTCTTCAATGAAGGTGGATCATGGAACCACAGATTGTGTAAGGTTGCTGGAAGGGACCACTGTGGATCTCTTGGTCCAACCTCCATTGTTCAACTCCTGATTTATCAGAAGTAGTTAGGTTATTAATATTTTATTTAGTATGCAGTGGCTGGCTGAATCTCATGAGGAAATGGGGAGCTGCCTTGAAGCTGCAGAGAGGGCAGGACTCATTTCCAAGCTGTGTTTTTGGGGGGCAGCAGCTGCTGCAGCTCGGGCTCAGGAGGGTGTGTGTGCTCTGTGCTGCTCCTGGGAGCACCACAGGGCTTCAGCCCGGCTGGTTGGGTCTGCCCAGCAGTTCCCTGCCTCTCCCAGGCTCCCACACTTGTTTCCAGTGCTGCCTGTGTGCTCAGCTTGCCCAGCTCTCTGCATGTCACTGTGCTTTGCCACACAGGCACTTGCTGAAATACTTTAGAAATTTTCTTCTGTAAATTGCATATTTCTGCAGGAGCAGTGGTGTGCCACAGGCTGCCAGCAGAGATTAACTCTGTAGCACTTCCATGCTCTGTACAGTCTTGGGTTATGTATTCATAAATCAGACCTTAAACAAGCTAACAAAAACTTCTTTCTCCCCATCTGCACCTACTTGTCTCCCAGTTTGGGACAAAACCCACAGAAATGTTACCCATAATAAATATTTGAAGCCTCTTTAGTATGAGAAAGACAAAATTATTTATGTGTGTTCCAGTGTCATTTCACCTGGAGTCATCTTTCCTGTACTGTTTTTAAAACCAAGTACTATTTACATATTTTGGTGCAGTGTCTAAGCCTCTATGAAGTTAAAGTGCATTTCAGTAATTCTTACTGACAGAGCTGTTGAAGCAGCCAGCATGCCAAATTGCAGGACTACCTTAGGAAATTTCTATTACAGAGAGCTAGAATTTGCCAGAAATTTAGTTTGATCACTCTTTATTTTGATGAAAAACAATAGCACTCTTTTGTGAGTGGTTTCAGGTTGCTTTAAGAACTGGTTTCAAGGACTAACACTGAGGAAGTGAGGTTTAACAAACAAATTACCATGAATGTCCAGGGCATGCAGTTTGGTTTCACATTCTTCTGTTAGACCAGTTCAATAAAATGAGCAGAAGAGCTTCCTGACAGCAAGACTGACTTGGAGTCTTTACCATGGTGATGCAGGGGATCTGCTGATAAAAAGAGACAGGTGCTCCTCTGAAGCTGCTCAGACAGATGCTGCTCTCCAGTCATTCTCCTGCTCTACTGTATGATTCTGTATCAGTTTTTCATTAGAGCTGTTCCTTGGGGTGAGCAGGTCAGGAATTTCAATTCTTTGGTTTGGATCAGGTTCAGGTCAGTGAAAACTTTTAGTGACCTGACCCAGTCATGAACCAGAGATAGTCCCAGAAGTTTCCCTTGAGATGGAAACTGAACTCCTGATGATGTTTATCAGCTGGTGACACAGTATGGCTTTCTAGATAACATATGACATTGTGGGGTGCTTGTGATTGCAGACCCTTGTTTGGATAAAGAAAGAAATGGACTTTTTACTGAATTTGATAAAGTTGCTAGCCAGTCACATTGTCATTTGCTTTTTGTTCACCCTGATGGGTCTGGGATCTGTAATTTTTACAATGTGTTCCAAGGCTTTTATCTCTGCTTGATCTATTTTTATTTTTATTTTTTTTTAAATTTTATTTTCACAGCTAATTTTCAGATTCCCACAGTATAAACTTACCATCCAGGACCACAATACCATATGGCTTTATGGTTCCATTGATTAGTTTCACCTTATTACTTTAAGTTATTAGGGAAAAAAGGAAAGTTCTTCTATGCCATAGGTCATATAACTGGGATCAAACCAACAAGGATAAGAGCTGGTGCTGCCTTGAGTTAAACAGAGTTAAAAATTGTGTGCCTATAGTGTGTTCACTGCTGTATGATCCAGCTTGGTCTGAACACAACTCTCTTCCTTTCTCCTTGATCTCTGTTATTTTTTCATGCCTACTCCATTCCACACCTGGGTACTTATTATTTTCAAGAATCTCCTCAAATGTTTCACATATTCTGTGATACAGAAAAATTATATTCTTTGACATAGAGGGACGAGTGAGGAGTTATTAAAAGTACAGGTAACGTTATTCAAGGCTTAAACATCAAGAGACTCTTTGGCTTTAAATCTTCTCCTTGCCAGACAGATCTTTGTACCTGAGCAGCTCAATAATCTTCATCCTCATCATACCTTTTACTATTGCTACCAAAATTATAATAATAAAGTGAAAATGCATAAAGAGGCTAAACCATTTTTTCCCAGTTAATGATCAGTTCCTAACTCTTAATTTCCTGTTAATGACAGCAAGAATGTGACTGGCATCATCTGTTGGTATGGGCTTTTGCTTTCGGTCCATTGTTCATTTGTTTGTTGATTTTAGGCTTTTTTAGGACAATGGTTTGTTTGCAGCTGTCCTGTGCAGCCAGTTCAATTGGTTTGCTAACAGGATTTTCCCTCTTGTCCAGGTAGTGCTGACCTGCAGGTCTGGGCACTCTCTAAAGTGCTGAGTGTCACTAGCAGACTTCACTGGAAGGGAAATTGTGTTTCACTCCCTAGGCTTGAGGATATGTCAGGAGATGAGCCTGCATCCCCTCTAAATGACTTCCCTCTACTTTTTCTTCCTCACCCAACTCTGTGTGCTGTTCTCAGTGACAGACACTCCACTGATGTGGGAGATGCCTCCCTCTTTTAATTCCAAACAGTGAGGAAGTAGAGGTTGCTTTTACAATTCACACTTCATTTAGAGAGTGGGGCATTCAACCTTCATACCCCAAACTCTACCCTAGCCCTGAGCCCACTGCAGAGAATCCCCACAGTGAGAGCTGTAACAGTCTGTGGGGCAGGGAAATCAAGGAAAAACATGGCACCAAGGCTCCCATGTCTAAAGGAAAAAAGGGAGGCACAAGAGCATAAAGGGGGATGTTTTATTTCTTAATGAGATTGCGTTACCACAACGTCAAAAGATTGATTTGCCTTATCACAGATAACCTCATTTGTAACCTCTTTCTCTTTAAATTAATCCAGATCAGACAATAATTATGAAACCTCTAAGATAAATAGAGATGGATGCTTTATTAAGATAAATGAGATGAATGTTTGAGGGCAGAACAAGTTTCATTTTGAAATGCAGCATAGTTTCAGTCTGCTCTTTCAAATGGATGCTCTCTTCCGGCTATTGTCAGAGTTGAGTAAGCATTAAATTAAGGAATGAAGGCACTTTGGGTGATAAATGTGTTGAGCTGATGGCTCTGATGGAAGATAAGTTAAATTGTACATTCTTATAATGTTTATTATTTAATAGGCCGAAGGCAACCAGGTAAAACCAGCCTGCAGTGGTCCAGGAGAGGTGTTTCAAGCAGGGCTCCTTCCTGTCCAGTCCTGCTGGTAGCTGCTTCTCTTGGTGCTTCTAATTAATAAACTGCACTCAGGATTATTGGATTTCTAACCTGATTTCAGGTCATTCATTCTGTGAGAAGTACTTCTGGGGACTGTGTAAATCAAGAACTATCTGTACAAATCTTTGTTGGGATTTCATGGCTTTCCTTTATGGTATTTCTGGTTTCTGAGCAGCTGCAGGTCTGAGACACCTCTCTGTCCATGGGTCAGTCTTTCCAGCTTCAGGACAAAGTCTGCTTCATCCTACCATGCAAACACTGTGTTTGTGTGTACTCTGAGGCCTTTCTGTCTGCTTGGCCAGCACAGCTAATAGATTGTCAGGGGTTATTTTAAGGCTCTGCAAGAACATTTTGTTCCACACTGGTTGATTTCATCCATTTATGACCTACAATATAAATTTGATCTGAAATATACCTCTCAAAAGACATCCAGTCATAGTAGAAATCATCAAATGGTGGAGGATTTCTTGGTAGTTTCTAATTTCCCAATGAAACTGTTAATTTGTGTTAACCTTAAAAATGAAATTTATCTGGCTTCTTTCAGCCATTTGTTTCCCCATTATGACTTTCTACTGGATTAAAGAACTCTTAGGGTCAGGATTTTTTGCACTGTGATTGTCATCTCTCAGTCTCTTAGACGAACTCAAAAAAGTGGTTGAGCTCTGTGTCTTCTACTATGAGATGCTCTGATTCTTTTGCCAGCCTCTTATTTATACCTTTTTTGTAATTTCTTCCTTTTTATCAAAGTTACTGCACAGAGCAGCTTGATATGTTTTTACTTTTCAAAAATCTGGTGATCTGCATATAACATAATTAGATGAATACATCATCCACCCAAAATGACAACATCCCAGGTGTATGAGATTACCAGAACTGTGTGGCCAGAAATTTCCCAGTTTGTGTGTTTGAGACTGGAGGCTGCTATTCTTGGAAAAGAGATAACCTTCCTATGTTCCAGAGCAGGAACAATGAATCTCATTCTCAGAATCTCTTTCAGACACCACTTTGTGAGGCAGATTTTCACCTGGGATAAGCCAGTGTTGGTCTGAGGTCAGTAACACTGATTTCAGCACTCAGCTGAAGACCTGAAACATATAGGAAATATGCATTTTTTGCTTTATCTTTTTAAAGACAATTGTGGCAAACTTTTTAATTTGTAAAATGTAGTACTGACTGGTTCTTGTTCCAGAAATAGACTGACTTTGGATCAGAAAAATGCCAGACTTGGTCACATCTACGAAATTGTTTCTCAGTATAACTTTAGCTGCTGTTATGGGTTAGATTGATGCCCTGGTGACAGGTTAGGTGTTTGTTTGATGGGGCACCAAGCCAGCCAGAGCAAACTGCTGCTCACCTGACCTGTGAGGTGATTGAATTGGGAAGATTCAGAGCTGATAAAGCTGACCAAATATATCTATATCATCTATCTATATCTATCTATATCTATGTAATCTATATCTATATCATTTATATCTATATCATCTATGTCTATATCTAAATGTTAACTTAGCCTGTGTAGATTAGTCTCACACTAACACAAAAGCTTTTGTGACCTTCCAGCACTTGTCCTTCATTATAATTTCATATATTATTTGCTGAAAAGCAGCAGTAGTTGAAGGGAAGAGCTCTATAAGCTCCTGTTGTATCTGTTACCTGGTATTATTTCCATGTGTGCTGAATTCATTCAATGATGCAGTTGCTGGGGCACTTTCCTTACAAAGAGCTAACTAGGAAGTTCATTGTAATAGAAAATTGCAAAGGGAGTTTTGGTGTTAGTTTTATTTTTTTAAGTCAGATGAAGGTTTTTTTGTGTTCTATATGTTTTTTTGTGTATGATTGGAAGTTCTGAGTGCTTTTGGATTTAAGCTATTAAAAGTGTCTTTTCTTTAGCTAATTGCAGTGACCTAAAACCTCTGTGTACAGAGGGACTGAATTTGGCAGATGCCTTTTCCCCTGAAATGTGCTTAGACTGACTTGGACCCACACAGTTTAGGAGCCTCCTATTTAAGTTTTATAAGAAGTAAAATTGAAAATGACTGGTTTTGATTATACTCCATGATCAATAAATAACAGACTTCATGAACCACTGGGGTGTGCTCTGGGCTGGGTGAGAGTTAAATAAAATGACTCTCTGTTTGTGTAGCTTGTTTGATTTAGCTTCATCAGCATCCTGAATGTTTAAATTGAATCTTTCTACACTAAATTCATTATCATTAGGTAATCCAACAAAGCAGAAAATGTCAGTCAAGTTTGATATCTCCTCCCAGAGGAGCTACAACAAAAATCTTAGGGCAGTCGACTATATTACATCATGGCTTTTGCTGAAAGTGAACTTCTGATGGGAGCAACAGTCTCAATTCCAAATTTTAGCACTGGAATTGGTATTTCAGGGTTGGATTGGATTTGGATTGAGGTCTTTTGTTGTTGTGTTTTGTTGGTTGGTTGGTTTATTTGCTCTTGTTTTGTTTTGTTATTGGTTTTTTTGGGGAGTTTGGTTTGCTTGGGCTTTTTTTGACATTATCTTATGAGTTCAATTTCCTGGAGGGCAGGGGTCACATGTGTGGTTTGAATTAATAGATTAGAGTTTGAGTTAAAGGCCTCTGGAGTCAATGAAAGAAATCACCTCAGCTGGGATGGTTTTGCCATTAGGCCTCAGTGTCCACACAACTGGAGCAGAAGAAACTCAAGAATATTCTGTTTTACTGTAAGCATGTGGAATGTTGTTGCTTGGCTGCCACAGTAGCAGTTCTGGCATAGCTCCATCCAGGTATGGGGCCAGTCAGAAGGATCAATTAAACTAAGTGCAATTTGAAATCTAAAACTTTCAAAGGTCACAAAAAGATCTGGATGTTCTTTCTAATTGATTTCTGTGGGCCTGACATCCCCAGTCCTGCAGACAGCTCTGTCTGCACTGCCTGTTGATGGCTGCCAAGTCCAAAGAGGGTTACACTGGAAATTTCTGGTGTCAAAACATCAATGAAAATCCCATACCTGAGTAAGCAGAAGTGCTGAATTCTCTGGGTACAGTAAGAGAGCATGTGATAGTTTATATCATAAAAGAATGCATAGATTTGTTGTTGTGAATATCACATGTTAAATGTATGTAAAGGACCTTCAAAACTTCTGCCTTATCTTCTACATAAGAAAATGTAAAGATACATTTCCTCTCTAAATTAGTCTAGAGTTGGATAGCATTTTCAGTAATAAAACTTAATTTTGTTGTTCTGTATTACAAATTTGGCAGCTCTAGCTGCTTGTAAAAAAATTACATTATTTATCCACCTTTAATATGGAATAGTTCACTAAATTTTTAACTGCTTCCTTTGAAAAAAGGATTTTTTAGACCTTAGTAATACATTTTGAGATATGAAGTTTCTAAAAAGAAGAATTTTACTTTTTTAAACAAGCCCTGTGTGGCATATATATAGATGTTAAAATATGTTGAGCCTGTTTTCTCCAGCATTTGTGATGTGGTTGGCCCTCTGAGTCATGATTCTGCTCCCCTGTTGAGCCATTTAAAGTAGAAATATAAAGGAGTACATGAGAAATGCTTTAAAGTGATATGAAAAAGATTAATATAGTTTAAAAAAAATATTTCCTCCACTTGGCATGCAAATCATTGAATTTTTAGGCAATGCCTTAATTTGAGTATTTGTTAAGAGGGAATTCATATAAGGAAAAAGTCGGCAGGAGAGAAAGGTAAGAAAGGATCTTTGAACCTGATTAAGAGAAACAATTGCTTCAAAAGCCTTTTTGGCCTGTAGTGGGAGAGCCCTGAGGGGAGGAGGCTGCCCTGGAGCCTCAGCCCAGCTCTGCTGCTGCTGCTCTCTGTTTTATTTGACATCTCTCTCTTTCTCCATCACATCCTTAATTAAGAGAGCTTTACTGTGTTTATCACCACAACATGCTGGTTGCTCCCAAATAAAAGAAGCAGACCTCTGACCCTGTGGATAAGGAGAGTGGTGCTGAAGGTAATGGCCTGACCACACAGTTTCTGGAGATGTTTTTGGACCTCTGGCTGCAGGTCAGAGTCTGTGTGAGGAGGGCTTGGAACACAACTGTTGGCTGTAGTGATCTAAACAGTGCAGTCTCTGTCCACAAGGCTGCAAACCCAAACCAGAGAGGGACATGTATCAATGAAACACTCCCCTTCTCGTGCAATTCTTTTACATTTTATGGATTATTTTCCTGGAAAACTGATATCCCCATTCATTTTACTGCAGAACCTTTTCCTTCTAGCCTTCACCAAATGCAGAATCTCAGAGAAGTGATGATGAGTAGTAAATGTCATATATTTGATTAGCTTTTTACAGATTTGCTTTTTCACTGCTGCATATGAGATAATAATAAAACACCTGTATGTTTCCAGTATCTGGAATGCCACAAACCTAATCTGTGTGGGAAAAAAAAGTCCTTGTTTTAAGAGTATTTTAGAAATACTCTTTTATTGGCAATACTTTTGGTAATATTTATAGGGAACCTGGGTACAGAGAATCGCTGTTGAAATTCTGTGAGAATTCACTTGGAATCTTCACTAAGACATCTCAGCAAGAACAGCAAAATCACCACTCTGTGAGAGTCAGTTGGGCAACATCTGATAGCCAATACCACCAGCAGAGACCAGTTTTATGTTACATTATTGAGCCTGAAATCACTGGAGCAGTACTAGAATGAGTCAACAATTGCATTCTGTTACTCTGCCAGAATTATTATAGAATCCAACTGTAATTCAGGGACAGAAGATTTCATGTGTACCCTTAGCTATTTCCACATCATGTTAGTGATGCCAACATAAAATGCTGTAGCTTAAGACTGGACTTCTCTACTTAGCCACATTCATTTCTTCTTTGCTAAATTAGGAAAAAATTGTTCAGTGATAATGTGGAGCTGCTGCTTAATTTGCTATTGCACAAAGAGTCTAAAATAGTGTTATACACATACTAGGGGACTTGCCTAAGCATAGATTATGATTTTTCTGGAAAAAACGTTTGTGTATATTAGGAATAAAAAGCTGATTTTCCTGTTTTAAATATGGATAACATCACTTTTTTTTTGCAAATCAGTTACTAAAAACTACTATGATTTTTGGTAGTATTTAATTTAGCACTGCATTTAGGCTGAAGTGCCAATAAGGGTTTTGGTTTTCCAAATGGAGTAAGGTAGGCTGGGCTCCTGAATGAGGCTAGAGCAGGACTAGAACTCAGATCTTTAGCATTCAAAGCCCGGAGTGTGACACATAATCATGTTTAGTTTCACTTCTTTTGGCTCTTAAGATCCTAAACTTTCTGAGAAATGGCTCTTTCTACTCCTCCAGGTACAGCAAAGACCATGGTAATTTTCTAGATGCTCCTGTTACAGCTGAAGTCAAGGGCAAATATTAAAATTAGCCCAAAAGCTGTGGTTGGCACAGAGAGAGCTGATGTCAGGTGATTGCCAGGACTTTGGATTTTTACCTGTGTTTTTCCTCAAGACTTCCTGTTCACAGTTTGAGCAGGGAGCTTTAGAAGGCACAGCAATGAGAAGCTCAGTGACTTTTGAGTGTAGTCCCTTTGGGTGTCTGGAAAAGTATTTGTCAAAGCAGCTTCTGTGGAGGTTATAAAAGCAGGCTGACCATTTCACAACTGTGTAGGTGAATTTTATGGTGTTATTTATTTAAATTAGAAAACTTTGAGGCTTTTTCCCCAGCCTGTCCCATTGATGCAAATTTGCCTTTCTCATACAGAAGTACTGGAATGTCTGACAGCAGCAGCAGAAGGACAGAGGGAGATCGTGTGGTAGCAGAAGTGACTTTCATCTCTGAGGCAAGGGGATGCATTTAGTAAACTAAATTCCTTCAGGTCCAACTCAGAGTCTAAATGTCCTGTCCATCAGCGTGAACAAGTGGTGTGAAGGCTGTAAAGTGCTCCTTTCACATGCAGATCAAACATGCCCTTGTCCAGAGCAATCTGGACTTTTCTGCCTTTTCATTTCCCCCTAGACACAGATTCAACACATTTGGTGTTAACAGTTTTTCTTTTTTTCCTATGGATATTACTGATTAACATATCTATTTTTGCTTACTACAAAGAAAATGTAAATTTCCCTTCAAAGAAATGCTTTTCAGTTTATAATTTTGCAAGCTCACCAAGAAATATTTATGCTTGTGGGTACATACCAGTAAAAGCACCTAGAAAATGTGGGCAAAATACGGCTCCTGTAGAAATGCTTCATATACCTCTTGGTAAAATTAAGACATTTTTCAATTTGCTCTCTGACATGATGCAGATGTAGGAGTTCATAATAATGCAGAATCAAAAAAGGAATCACCTGATGTAGAGAAGAACATGCTAGACTATACATATGGAGGCAGAAACAACTTGGAAGAAGTAAAGATCTGAAGCTTGACCATCAATATTACACCCATGCAGTGCATTGCCATCTTTGTGCAGTGTTACCTCTGTCTATTAACAATATATGATGGTGTGGAATTTACATTCTGGGGCTTCTTTTGATACCTGGAGTTGCTGAGCTCTGCTCACAGTGGAGGCAGGGCGGGGCTCACATGGAGCCCTTGCCAAGCTGTGCTGCCTGCAGGGTTTGCTGTGAGCTGCTGCTGCTCCCACTCAGGGTTCCTGAGATCTTTCCCTGGGTCCTTCAGTGGTGCAGTTGTTGATGTGCTGGGCAGAGGTGTCTCCAGGAGTTATGGAAATTTAATCTATAAGCGCTAAGTCATAGAGGTATTATTTCTTTAATCATTCACCATAAATGGTGTTAATTTAATTTGTTTTTGGTGTTACATTTGTGCTGTTTTGATTTTGTCCATTGAGGAAACCTGACATTAAGTATTGGAGTAATTCTTCTGCAAATTTCTCTGTGTTTCCTTTCAAAGAACATTTACAGTGCAGGAGGCTGAGGAACTGCTCCCTTTAAAAGGGTAATATTTTCCATTTACTTAGAATTCTTTTCCCAACATTTTTTTTAGGAAAGAAGTTCGGTGTTATTGCTGAGGTTTATTCATAGTCTGGGCACAAACTTCCTTGTCTTTAGAAAGAAATCTAAATGGAACAAAGATCTGGGGTGCAATAATATTTCTGAGACTGTAAACCACAGCCCTGTAACAAAAGTGAGGTTACTGCCAGGCCATGAAAGCTCAGAGAAACCTCAGAGCTGAGTCATGTAAGGCAATAGAATGAAGCCCTTGACCTGCTGAGCAGCATTGGGAGGTGCTGAATTGAATAACCCTGAATGAAGAGTGGTGAAGTACACTGAGGAGAAATGTTCTCAGAGACACACATGGAAGAGGTGGCTGCATGAGCTCATAAATGCTCTAAAAACCCTGAAGTGATACATTTCATTTACATTTTCTTTCACTGTCCTGTAATGAAAACTCCTGTGTTAAAAAATCTTTAGCTTGTACTAGGGGAAAGAGCAGCTTTATTATGAAGGAAAAGAGTAAATTCACTTTGTTTTTAACATATCATGCTATGAAATATTAATTCTGTTGAAGTCTACTGAAGGTCCCTGTGCTGTAACAAAAGATTACCATCAATGTAAAAAAAAAAGTTTAATTGGAAAAGACAAAATGCAATTGGTTACATTTCAGTCAATTAAGTTAAATTTTATATCATGAAGGTAGTAGATTAACTTTGATCTTGTAAGGATTCATGTGTGGTAGGTAGTAGAACGAAGTTTTAGAAGAACAAATGAAACTACTTTCAACTGGAAGATGAAGAAAACAATTGGCTTTTGGTTACCACCATCAGGTCACATAATGAACAAAGAAATGAACCAACAAAGTTTGAAAATTTCCTATTTGGATGTATCAAAGAGAAGCTGCACTGAGCTGTGTGCAGTTGATGCTACCAAACTTAATCCTTCATCTTCTCAGAGCCTTGTGGCTCTGCTGTGGGTGGGAGCTCTTCATCAGAGCCAGGCAGAAATTGTTGTGCACCACAACCCTCATCACTGTTCCTTGTAATCTCTTGTGTCGGAAAGAGCAGTCATGAGAAGAATCTGTCCCTCATTTTGCATTCTTCAGAGAGCTGAGATCAAAGGAGTGAAGTCAGCTCCATGGTAAAAGCCAATTCTCCCAGGAATCCAGAGACAGGGCACATGGGAATGGTTTAAAGCTGCACTAGGAGAGGTTCACACTCAGCTTCAGGAAGTGTTCCCTTACTGCCAGGGAAGTCAAACTCTGGAAAAGGCTTCCTGGAGAGGTGGTGAGAGCCCCAAGCCTGTCAGTATTGTGGAGACATTTGGACAAGCTCTGTCTTGCTCAGGCAAATGGACAAATGGCCACTGTAGGTCCCCTCCAATTGCTACAGTCTATTCTGCTCTTTTCAAAATAGTGAATGTGGCTAAACCAGGAGGTTTACACCAGGAGGCTGTAACCTTCTCTGTGTGCAATTTCACTCAGTTTATTCCTAGAGCTGTGCCCGAGGCCGTGTGGGCTTCCTGCAGCAGGCTGAGCACTGTGGCTCTCCCTGTTGGCCTGAGGAGTTTCCCAGCATTAATCTGCCTGGGACTGCTACTGGTGAAACATCACCCCACTGCCCCTGCAGTGATCTTCTGCTCCATGAAACATGAAGGGTTTCTGAATTGCATCACAGCAGGGGTTTATTCCCTGCCCTTGTGCTGGAATGTCTCAGGTGGTGTTGCTGAGGTGTGGGCAGCTATTACTGCCCTCCCCACGAGCTCCTCAGAGCCTTCATCTCATCTCTGGTGACAATTGCTGTGCTAGGAAGCTCCTCCTCTGTCCAAGCAGAACACTCAGGCTGCATCCAAAAATCCAGAACAGAGGGGTGTGGAACAGCTGAAAAATCTTAGCAAATCTACTTGATCAATATTACTGCTTTTACAGATAGATGTACTTATGCTTTTATAATTTCTTGTCTGTAGACTGGTTTTGCCAGTGGCCAGGTCGCTGGTCCTAGTTAGGAAGCATCTCTTTGTGCTAAAGTTGTTAAATTTGCAAATGATTAGATGGAATGTCTTTGGGAAATGTACTTTGGGAATCTGTGTTTCACAAATTATAGACCACATATGGCAGCAACTGGCAATAGATTCAGAACTTTAATAAATCCAAGCCACACAAAACTTGCAATTAATAAGAACTGCTCTCATGAGATGCCATTACACTGCTTCCTCCAAAATACAGTGCTTCTCCCAACATGATAAGTCATGCATTTACTGCACTTTCATGGAAACTGTTCCCAAGTGGGTTTAGTACAGTCTTCCAGCTAATTGTAAAGGCGTTAAGCCTCATTCTCCTCTCACTATGTTACAATAAAAACCCATGAGCAACTCCACCTAAAGCAAACGGATTGCACAGGTAAAAATTTTTGTGAAGAGGAAATGCAAGGTAAATATTGACATAAATACACCTTGTCTGGGATAGCACTCAGACTGTAACTAAATAAGGAACTACTGCCTTGGAAATACAACCAAATCAGGAGATGTGACTGACTGGCTTTGGGTGGATCACACACAGCTGAGAACAGAGAAATGCTAAAAACTTACACTGAAAAATTAAAACCAAACAAGAATGTTTAGGCATATGTGTTATATCAAAATGTAGTTACAAAATGGGTTTTCTCAATTTAGCCAAAGCTAAACAGTTTGTGTGACACTGCTTTCAGATAGGAAAAAATATCATTTCTACTGGGCACAATAAAATTTAAATGAATGAAAGGGTTGATTTAAGCGATCCTTTTTCTTACATATGTGCATAAACTAAGACATGATGAAATCTTTTGGTAATTCCTTCTGGCCATGAAAACGTTTCTCTGGGTTTCTTTCTGGAGAGAGATCAGAAAACAGTTATTTCACAGAAATAAGGATTTCATATAGGACCACACAGTAAACCAGGAGCTCGACAAAAATAATTCCAACATGTGACCTATTTTGTATTTCCATATAAAAATATCAGACTTTTGTTTGTCCCTCAGATGGGGGAGGTGTCCATTGGACATCAGAGCTTCTCTGACAGATAACCAGCATCCACTCTCCCTGCCTGTCTCTAGCCAGTCTGCAGCGTGAGCCTGTGTCTGAATTGCCAAACACACATAAATCACCTCCTAAGGCTGTCTTTATTACTTGCTCTTGCTTCCCTGGAAGTGTCTCATCAATCAGTGTCTGTGAGCCCCTGTCCCTGCCACCCCCGGGACTGCGGCTGCTGCTGGAGGCAGAGGACAGGGAGCTGCACTGGGAAGGCAAAGGGCAAAGCCAGGAGGGAGAACTGGAGCAGGGTCTGCTGAGGGAGTGCAGGGAAACTGAGGCAGCTGACAGTGTCAGGTCACTGATATCCTTGCAGTGTTTCCCCTCCCTCTGTGAAAGGTTTTGCAGTTGAAGTCAGGCCCAGCAGAGCAGCAGTGGTGCTGAGGAGGCAGCTGGGACACTGCATTGCTGTGCTCTGTCCCTGCTGCCTCGCTGCCCAGCTCCTGAATTCCTGCAGGTCCTGGGAGAGCACTGCTGTCCTCCTGCAGAGGCTGCTCTGCCCTTGGGCAGGTGATAACCAGGGGGGAATGGCAGTGCACAGGACTTGTGCAATTGCCCATGAGAAATTCCTTTCTGCTGCTGGATCTGGGCTGAGTGGGCAAACATTCATTCTTTGTGCAGAGACACCTGGCAGGACCAGCCTGGGTCCTGGAGTGCAGGACACGGATGGGAGGGGAACTGGCTGTGCCTCATCATCTCTGCTCACTCTCCAGCTCCCCAAAATGAACAGGTTCATTGAAACAAGGGAAATGGTGTTTGCCTTTTGGAAGTGTTCTCGTGTGGATGGAGCTGCAGAGAATTCCTCACAGTCTGCTCTTGTATCACCTCAGGCTATGTTCTGTCACATATTAGTAAGCCTACAAAAATTTGGGCTGAGTCAGTGATATGCTAAGAGACAGGAAAAGAAAGTTCTTATGGGAAGAAATACAGGTGATTTTGAGGCATTTTTACTGAATCAGTTTGCATTCACTCCTCCTTACAGTGAAGCTAGCTAGCACTTTTGCTGTTAATTATTAATAAGGCATAAAATCAATCTGGAATATTGGAACAGTTTTCAATTATTATTTTATTTTAATTTCCAAATAATTTATTATCCCTGTTTTCTGTTCAGTTACCATGAATTCTCTTAAACCCTGATTGAAAGTGTTTTTGCAAAATATGACTTTTTTACTATTACATTTCTCTTGCTTGAATACTTGGGAAAGTTCAGAACATTAATTTTGGCTGGGAGAAGCACCAAAGGACTTGGGAAATCTTGGTTGAGGTTCTTGTGTCCAATTGAATTCTTATCCCATGGGAAAATCTTGCTCTGAAATTACAGATCCGGGTAGAGAAATCTGAGATTTTTCTTTTAGGTCCTGTTCCCAATCAAGAAGTATATACAGTATTTTCAAGGTATTTTGATACGTGTCTTGATCCTTGCCAGAGCCCAGGAGTGCATGAAAATGAATAATAAAAAAATAAACTCTGTTAATTGGACAAATGACACTTTTCAAAGCTGATTTAAGGCTTGGGAAAAGAGTTAAATTTTATTTCTAGGGTTTCTCATCTCTTTATGATGGTCTTCCTTTCTTTTCTAAAATTTATATACAGAGGTGGTTTTAGCTTTTTTTATCACAGATAACAGGGTGATGTTGATTTTGCTGCCATGTATTTTGATAAATGAATTCCTTAGTGTTCATCAAAGTGTTTAAGGCCATCTCTAGTGTCAGAAAAGGTACTTGTGGAGGCAGAGCTTCGAGACGTACTGAGAGTGATGAGTAATGAGCATAGAATTGTTTGAATAATGAGTTCTTGCTTCCTGACCCTTCTAGCATCCACATTTTTGGCATGAGAAGAGGTGTCCAAAGCCTCAAATAAGAGAGTCTTTTGGCTGACATTTCCCTCAAAGCTTATTCTACTTTGACTGCATTTTTCTGACTGCATTCAGCATGGAAAGAGAAAACGTGTAAGGTTTGATGTCACATCTTATTTAGTGTCAGTTCAGAAACTCAGAGAAGGAATTCTGTTCATGCAGAGGTTTTTAATGTATAGTTCCTACTGATAGTAAAACAACTAAGGTAAAAGAAAATTGATATTGAGCATGAATGTCAAACTGAAACAAAAGGTGAAAATTCACATTTTTGCATAAAACGCGTTGGCAAGTTAGTACCATCCTGCTTGTTTTTGAAATTGCCATGAAGTATTTGTTGCTAAATAGGATGGGTTCATTTTAGGGTCCATTAATTTTAGCAAATAAAAATTTGGCTCAGGAGAAGGTGAAGGAAATAGCTTGGAAAAAAATAGAAATTATGAGCAATCTGTCACTTGTTCTTACATATTAGAATATGTGCATAGTCTGCATAGGAAAGTTGAAGCTAAGGAACGTTTTGCTTTAATTGGGTGAAAATCTTTAGCATTTAGATGAATTGGTCTTTTTAAAATAATACAATATGTATTTTAATATGTTTAAGGGAAATAGTTAAAAGCTATTAGCTTGATTCAGTAATGCATAATTAAGTATTATTGAAGGTATGTTAGGGATTCTGGATCTTTTATTTTTCATTACATGCACAGAGGCTTATGCCAGCAGAAATGGACCTTATTTTCCTACCAGATTATCACCCTGGTGATTGAAAGTCAGGGACAGCACCTGAAAACACTGGTTAGTGTTTTAGTTACTAAAGGCTCAGTTTCAGCATCAGAATTAACTAATGTTTATGTGGACAGATATGCTGGGAGAACTCTCCATTCTGGCTGTGCCATGTAAAATGGAGAGTGCAGTTTATCTTAAAACAGTTTTAAAATTCTCCAGTCTGTTCCAACCTTACAGTATCACTCTTCAAATAAATATAATTAAAGCATGTGCACAATCTTTGTGAAGGAAAACTAAAATATGGTTTGAATGAGCCCATTCCTTAACCTACCCCTGTAAAAAAATCTGCCTATTTTAGAAATGAAAAGTTATTCATGAAATAGACCTTATCTTGGTTGCTTTTTTCAATACAAATGATTTATTGATCAGATTTACTTATTATAAAAAGTATAAAAGGAAGTGCTGACCTTCTGTATGTCATGGAACTCTCCCTATATTTGGTCACTCATTTTCAGCAGCTGAGCATCTTGATCTGTGTCCTCACCTTCAGTCTTAGGGATGCACATTTTTAGTTGGTTTCACTGAGGTAGACATAAATATAGCAACCTTTGGAAGGAGAATAGAGATCTTTGATTCTTTTGGATTTTGTTGCTTTATTTTTGAAGATGTTGTCATTTTTGTCCCTTTTTTATTCAAGATGGTCTGACTTTCAGCAATGGGACATTCCAGGTTGTGTGTGGATTGCAGTAGGAGTGTTTTTGACTCACCTGCTGCCCAAGGAATCCGCCAGCCTTTTCTCCAACACCCAGCAAAGCAGTGCTGGGAGAAGGGAAGTATTCAGAACTGTGTCCTGATGACAATTTCCACTTTAAACCTCCCTCTTTTCTAAAATCCCTTATCAAAGTTGTTTAGTCTCTTCCCAGATTTGTCCCTGAGCCTGTAAGCCCTTAAACTCCTGGGTATTATTTTCATACCAGTGGCATTGCTGACGTGGAGCTGCAGGGCTGTGGTGGGAGTGCTCAGGAATTGCTGCCGTGTGTTCAGCTGCTGCAGACAGCAATTTGTGGAGCCAGTGTTCATTCTGTGTGTGCTTAGAGGCACAGGTGATAAGCAGGGGAGGTTCTTGAGGTACCTCCAGGTAGGACTGGGACTGGGTGTGCAGTTAGAGGGGTCTGGTTCCCATCTCAGTCTTACAAAAGCAGTTTCCATCTTCAGGTACTTTATACAATCTGACAAAGTCTTCTTTGTTTTAAGAGCTCCAAAGGAGGAGGGAGGGGACAGAGTGCAAGTGTCCAACTCTGTGTGCAAAGTTGCATGATGATGAACTGCAGATGTTTAAAACCAACATCAGGGGAGTGTTCACTCCGAACCAACCAGGAGTTATACCCTTCCTTCTTTTTTTCTCTCATCCCAAAATGTAATTTTTGCTCATTGCTAGTTCCAAACTTAAATTGGCAGGCTATGCTTTTGTGTTCTATTTAACATGGATTCTGTTTTCTGATCCTTGGGAATATTGCAATAGACAGGGTAGTTATTTTTGCACTTTCATTGCTACACATTGTGCAAAGGAAGTGTCACCTTTCCTCCTGTTCAGAGTAATTGAAGGAACTCCTTAAACCAGCAGAAAGTGATGTGCTAATAGAGCTAACAGCTCTGAAGGAGAGAATATGAGAAACAAGTGGTGAAATCAATAACCTAACTAATTTTAAATGAGATTAGCTCATTAGAAAGAAAACTAAGCAAGATTCACTTTGACTCAGCTTTTAGTCAGAAGGTGAGAAGTGTTTGTTATTGTATTTTAACAGGTGACACCAACAGATTAGTTCAAAGGATTCCTCTTCTCATGTGCTTTTAGACAACTCCCAGTTGTGAAACAGGCTGTGGTAGATTAAATGATCATAAGATGTACTCTTAAAAGTTGTTTCTTTGTGAAAATTTTGGTTCAAGAGCCCACCTGCCTTTCTGGCATGACTCAGGTGTGGATGGTAACATTCAACTAGGGAGACTCAACCAATTTCAGTTGTGTCTGTGCCCAAGTCTTCTGCAATGTTGTGGAAATAAGAATATATGGAAATACAGAAAGATCAGATATAATTTCTAGGTTTAGTTTGGAACTTTGATAAACTTTGCAAGAAATTTAGGTGAAGTTGCTGATCAGCACCATCCATTTTAGTTTTACTATGGGTTGTGATCAGAATTGCTGCGTTTCTGTTTCTTTATTCCATCAACACTATTTGAAGCTGTGTATTGGCTTTAATATGTGTTAGAAATAAATTCTATTGATTACACTGTAGAAGTGTTTACATTCTATGTGTGCTACAAATTGTCCTGGACCTCTTTTGCTCATCATTTATTGTTGATACCTTTCTCTCCCTGTATCATTAAACTGCCTATTCAGGATATTTACACTTCATCTGTGCATCCTAATGACATCTGTAGTTAACATTCCCTGCTGGTGTTCAAAGGGTTCCCTTGGTGCTGCTCTTGTCTCATAGGACCTGACAGAAAACTCCTTGCTGCTTTTGCAGAGAAATGTTCCACTGACCTCCCAGTAAACTCAGAACCAGATACAGCAAAATAGATGAAACTCCAAGAGCAGGAAAATATTTCTGCATGTCTGTGAAGGTTAGCGGAAACTAAACCCAAGAAGCAACAGGAATGATAACCTCCAGTGTTTTGTAAAGTCATGTTTCTCAGGGTTTTTTTAATCTAAAACTTCTGGATTTTAGACCAGTTTCATCAATTGTCTAAAAGATGTCAGCAGTTCTACTGCACCAGTAGTAAAAACAGTTCTGGGCTACTCAGATTTTGTTTTGGGCACATCTCCATCCTTAAATGAGGAGACCACTTTGTCTAGGGCTGTGTGACTCCTCACCATACAAACAGTGCTGGTCCAGTGGAAACACTTTTAGAGTTGAATTGTGAACGTTTTCTTAAGATTGTTTCTGATACCATGGGGATTAAATAACCCAATTGTTTTCCTGTATGACAGTAATAGTTCTACAGCTGCTTTTCCCCCATAACATTTGCAGGTTTAAAACTTGCATTTTGTGTTCTCATTTAGATCTGTTTGGGATTTTTATACAAGTTGATTTATTGTCATTAGTGCACCCTCTTTTCTGCAATCAGTTCTAAAGCATACAACTGTACAAGGATGTATTTTAAATCAACGATTGAGGTAAAAATGTTTATCTCTTTAGATTTTGAAATGTAACTGATTGCTTGAAAATATCTGAATTTGACATAAAGCATGTCCTGTACCTGTAAGTAAAGGCAATTTTCATTTGTAAAGCCTCCCACTTACTTCATACATAACTCTCACTAAATTGCAGTTAACACTTTTTTAATTTCTGTTTTTTTCTGGAGGGAAAAACTAAGATTTGTAATATGAAAGCATAGATTTTTTTTTCTTTTCCTCTTGCAAGGAAGGCTTCCCACTGTGCACAGCAGTGGCATTGCTGTCTCACTGGTTCCTAGAGCTCAGCAGGGTGCAGCAGGCGTGAACAGCAGGGATGAGCAGTGGAAGGTGCAGTGCTCAGAGTTGGGAGCTGTTTGGTCCAGGCTGTTCTTGCATCATCAGCCAAAGATGCCTTTGCACCTCTCCCCCTGTTCAGAGCCTGCAGTAGGAACCCTCTGGTGTGGGAGTTCCATTAGCACAGGACTGTGAGAGCAGCACTGTGCTGAGCCTGGACTAACTAAACCCACACCAAGTCCAGACAGGATCAGTTCAGGCCCAGTGACATTCCAGCACTTCCCTCCTTTGGAGCAGAGGCTGCTTGTGCCACTTGTGGCAGGGCTGCCCACACCTGCTCAGAGGTCAGGGGAAGAAAAATGCCCATTTCTATTTGTGACTGCCCTGGCCAACCAGCCCCTCTTGCATCTGATGTGGGAACACAGCAAGAATTCAATTTAGTTTTCTGTTTCAGGCAATGGGAAATGTATGTGTTTGTGGGTGAATGGGAAATGAAAGGGAGGTAAAAATTAGTATTTTCAAACTCTGTTTTTGCTTATAAATATGCAAGTTTGTTGCCACTCTGAAGCTGCAGGGAAAGATTGACTTAAACTTTGTAGATGGTGTTTACATTTTCTTTAAAGTGAGGTTCCCATTCCCCATGTCAAGGTTATCTCTGTGATAGCCTTTGAAGGAGTCAGAGCATTTGCCAATGGATGGATGTTCACAAGTTTGACAGTCTCTGCATTGATCCTGCTCTTGCATGAAAATGGCTTTATCAGGCCTATAATTAGAAATGAAATAGTCTTAAATGGTTTCCACACAACTTGACTTTCAAAGAGGTTCCAGTTTCACATAACTTCATATAAACAGAGAATCAGAAGATAGAACCAGATACCACAGTTCCTGCTTACTAATTGCCATAAAGCAGAGCCATCTGCTTTATACAAAGTCTAGGTCAAATAATCCTTCTAAACTGTGACCTTTGGGGCTCCATGGAACTCGTTCTTGATTAAATAAAACCTTCTTAGGAAGTTATTGGGAAACGTGGTGCAGATTCAGTCTGAGCAGAGAATGTAACTGATTGGATTTCTGTATAATCTTAAGCAGATAGTTCTGAGTCAGTCTATCTTTTGAACTTTTTTTTTTCTTAACCACATTAATTTTTCATAAAAATTCAAGTTACAAGTGAATTATTTCAATTTTTAAAGTGATTCCTCATAAAAGTTAGATTAGATGACAAATGAATGATTTAGACATAAATTCATGATAGTTTAAAGTGAAGTTTCATCTGTCTAAACCAAGCTGAGAACCTGGGCTGGGGAAGTGAGGGGCATCCTCCACTATATGCAGTTGCCTGACCTTGTTTGGAGGGCATGTGCACAGCACAACATGAACAGAGCAAAATAAAGATGATTGCAGCTTAACAAATACAGTAGAATATTTGTAATTCCTCACATCTATTTCATTATGACCAAAGCTGATATCATGGACGCCTTCAAAAGTGTATCTTTTCCATCATATATTCTATTTAAATATTTTATTCATTTTATGAAAATAGTTTCTGTGATCAAATAATCAGTTCTTTTGCTCTGGTTTTCTTTTGGCATTTGTGACTGTTATTTTTGGCTGTCTGTCTTCGGCCAAGCAATTGCCAATTATTCACTGCCAAATTCAAAATAGGAGTGCTATTGCCAAAGCAAAGAGTACATTATTTTGCAGTTACACAGATCTTTCCAGCTGAGGATCACAACATATTTTGTAACCACTAATGGATTTAGCCACTTACCACCCACCAGAAGTTCACATTCATCCCTTAGGGGTGAGAAGATAAGGCTGAGACCTGCCCTTTCCAGGGGCTGCAGTGAGCTAGAACTCAGGGCAGGCACCAGAAAGCAGCACCAGAACACAGCAAAAATGGGTTTTTCCATCTGAATTGAGAGAGCATGGTCTGGCATTCCAGACAATTCCACAAAGGCTGGAGTTTCTCTGCCTGGTCCATAATATCCTGCTGCTCCAGCAAACAAAGAAAAGCTGCACTGTAACTTTTTTCTCACAGAAAATGTATCCATTCACAGGGAGTTGCATGAATGAAATAGATTAATGCTTTGAGGGTAAGTGTATTCTGAATGCTGGCAGCTCCCCTCTGGTTTTGTGGAAGATCCAGGGAGGAAGTCAGTCAGGGAGAAGACCCAGTTATCCTGACTGATGAAACTTCATCACAGCCCTGCTGCTCCTCTCAGCAGTGGAGTGGTCAGAAGTCCTCATGCTGGCTGTGGTCTGCAGAACCACTTTGCATTCTCAGCCAAATGCTCTGAGGTGCTGCAGTGGAGGAGAGATTCTTACTGAATCAGGTGATCCCTCGTGTCTGAGGACTATTGACTCATAAATGTAACCCATCTCTGTGAATGTCCCCCCAGCATCAGGATCCTAACCCCAAACCTTCCCCCAGACTGTGGCACTTCCACACCTTTGAATATCTGTGACAGGACAGTGCTGGCACAGCAGCCAAGCTCTGCACTCCAACTTTCTGGTGATTTTCATTCAAGTAAAGATCATTTCTTTCCCATCTGCAGTGGATGATGGGTACCCTCCAAAGCCTGAAGGGATATTGTTTTTAGGAAAGTTCTAGATTGTGTTACTCATTTGTAGCCCAGACTAAAGGTGGGATGAGAGTCTGCCTCTCTTTCCTCTCAGTTGCTGCTGGTGATAAAATGGTCTTTTCTTGGCTGCTAAATGGGAAGTTCCTCATTGCTGTACATTTTTCCAATTGCCACAGAGGCAGTTTTTGCTGTGGGAATCATCTCACATATACCTGATCGATTTATGGAAAACTCTGAATACCTTAAGAGGCCATTAAGTGCAGAATTTTGGACTGTCTGTGTCATTTTATTAAAGAAAGAAGGATCTTAAATTTGATATCTAATATGTGCTGTGAGCAGAGCAGCAGCTGGGGGCAAACAGAGGCTGTTTTCCTTGAAATTCAAAGTGCAGTAGCTCAGACAACCATCTGTATGCATTTAGGGAACCTGAAATTACCTGGATGCCTGGATTTTTTTAAAATTATCTCAGAAAATGATTATGATATATCACAGATAATTCTCTAGCTCTTTCATTCCTACTTTGATATAATGTATTAAAAATCTGTTGCCTATTTTATTCCTTGCTGGGATTAAAAAATCCCACAAAGAAACAAGTAAAATACCATTCTTTGAAAGATGTGATTGGAAAGCATGTATGTGTTTTAAAGATTGCACATTTTAAAGGCAAACAAGGGAGGGCTGAAATTTACTACAACGGTTTCACTGAAAATTATTCCATCACTCAGATCAAAAGCAGAAAAAAATCACAGAAACATTTGGAAGAGGCAGCAGTGCCAGAACATGATTTTAACTATTTTGGGAAAGCAGCTGCTTCTCTCTGACATGGACGTAAAATGTAGGATATTCTGTAAGGTGGATTGGCTCATTCAGATCATTCCCCACAGCGACTTTTTCCTGGGAACATTGACTAGCATTGTTTTTGGGAGAAGCACTTATTTTGAGGTAAAAGAAATCTCTCCTATGCAGTTACACACTTGTTAAATAGCAGTTGACTTTACCCCCTGAATGCTTTTTTCCAAATACTCAGCATGGAATGGCAAGAATAATGTAAGAACATGAGCTTATTTTATATTGACATGTTGATTTGGTGTAACTAAAGAGATGCAGAAGACTAAATTGGCTGTGCAAACCAATGCCAAACAGTCACTGCTACTTAAAAAAGCTCCCTTTAGTTACAGAGAAGAAAAAAAGCTGAATAGAATGTCACCAGATTACTATCTGCAAATTCCAGAAATAGGAAAATTGGATAAGCCCTGGTTATTGGACATTCTTCATTTCTCTTGGCTTAACGTTTGTTCTGGCAACTGCAAATGATGGGGATGATCTTCCCCCATCCCTCCTGGATCTCAGAGTCAGGAATCACAGCTGGTTCCAGCACAGACCCCTGCATTGGAACTTTCTGTGCTTGACAGGCTGTATTTGGCAGCACGAGAGTAATATGCCTGCTTTATTTCATTTTGCATTTGATTGATTGCTTTTAATATAATTTATTTTCTTTCTTGTGGTTTATCTGTAGTTCTTGCTGATGGCAGAAATATCCATCTGTACCTCTTGTCTTCTATGGCTGGTTTCTATAATTTTCAAAATAATTATTGAATGAAGGCAGATTGCAGCGTCTTGTTTAGGTTGGATGTTATACCAATTTTTGATTTCTAGCAGCACCTTAGAATATGAGAAAATATTGTAACTGGTTCAAGATACAGTTGCAGACAGAAAGAGTCAGAGTCTTTGTGATTTACTCTGTGTTTTATGATGTGACAGGATAATGTTGTAAAGATTTCTGGCATTTTGTTTCATAATATTTTTCCAGTGGCAAGTGTTAAGTATTTCCCTCTAATGGAACAGTTCCATCTTCGTTCTCCTTTTCCTTATTTCCTCTTGGCCCCTCTTCCCCATTTCTGTTTAGAATCAGGATCTGTGGTTCCAGATATAATTCTGACTGTAAGATTCCTATCCATAGTGGCAGGAATCTCAGTGCATCCAGTAGTGTTTCAAACAGTCTGATCTCTTACTTCTTTTGGCAACACTCTTTGACTTCCTGTCTAGCCAGAATGGCAGCTTTTCTTCCACTGGTGTTCTTGAAGAGTCCAAAAACGTTGTCTTGAATGCCTTTGTGATTTCACTGGTTGGACTCCAGGCAAGAGCTGAATTCCTGCACCTCAGAAATTCTCACGTTAGTGCAGGGTGGGAGCTGCAGGCTGCTCACCAACAGGAGGCTCTGGACACAGATTCCCAACCTGCTGACCAAGCTGAGCAGGGGAAGAGGATTTCCCCCTGAACACTGAGGGATCATTGTGGAAATACTCAAAACTCAGTGAAATGAGTATGAAAGGTATTTCCAAGAAAACAGGATGAGTAAGAGGCTAATTGGAACCATGGAAGTTGAACTGTGGCCATGGCTTCTTTGGAACTGGCATTACCATAATAATTTATGTGCATGTATCTTTGCCTGGCATTGGGAGAAGGAAGAGAAAGGTGTTTCTTGAACTAATTAAAAATCTGTCTGTAAACACTGGGATTTGTGATGGAAAGGATTCAAATCCAAGCTGCTCAGCTTCTTCCATTATTAAGTTCTCACTGTTATGTTCTTGTCTAGATCTCAGAGCCTGGTATTCAATGGAGAATTCTGTGGTTGAACCTCAGGTATTTTATTTTCTTAAATAACTCCAGGTTTTTTTTGACATCATAGTATTTTTTACATACCTCCTTTCTTGAGTTTGACTAGATCAAAAATATTTTGGATATTTTATTTGATCTAAATTCCCAGATGTTTCCATTGCAGGTTAAAACCAGAGTTACAGGACAGCAATGCTTATTTCTTTAACCTGTCCTTTCTGTGCTCTTCCAAACAAATACTGCTTTCATGCCAGGAACACAAATGGGGTAATCAGTTAATTAAAAACAATGCTGGTCAGGTGATGAGGCAAATGAGCAAACAATTTCTGCTTCACTGGGAAGGGATGCTGTCCTCAATATTTCTGAAGAGAGGAGAGGAGGAGAGTCCTCTAAGCCACCTGTGAGCCTTGGAGTAGTAACCCCAAAACAATGCAGAAAACACAGAGCAGGGCTAACTGAAGCAGTGGGTTCAGTACCCTGTATTGCATGCATGTATTCCATACCTTTAACTGACTCCAAGGGATTCAGGAAATGATTATTTAGCTTAGCAGAAATGCCACATATGTTACGCTGTAGGAGACAGGGAGAGAAATAAAAAATCTTGTTCATATGGCCCTTTTTTCGCTGAATCCCAGTGAAATTGAGGCACTTATCTAAGATCCCTACATGGATGCCATTAACAAAGCACAGAGCACTATTATTTGTCTGTAATCTCTCAAGAACCTCAGAATTTGTCTGTTCCTCTGTGCCAACTCTGCTACCTGTGAAATGCTGCTGCTGTGTAAATGCCTCCTAAGGGGAATTTTTGCTAATAGGTATTGGAGGATTTTTGGATGCTCATGCTACAGCTTTATTTATTCTAATTATATCTGACATTTCACAAGCTGCACATTCGTTATTTGATGGGCAAAACATCAAAAATAATTAGGCCAAATGATCACAGAAAGCCCAACAGAAAGCTTTTCCAGGGCATGTTAGCTGGTTTTTATTAATAATTATCCTCATTAAACTTTACCAAACTGTCATCTGTCTCATTGCCTGCTCATTGTTATGGAACTCCTAAACTCGGTTGAGGATTTGAATTTCCCTCTGAGAAGAACAATGTTTACATTTGAAAAACAATTTTTATTTATTCAAATCTAACTCGCTTCTTCCTTCCACCCCCTCTTGTTTGTGACAGGAAAGAGCTTTAGCTTTTCCACGGTGCCAGGAGAGGTCACTCTTTCTCTTTTGTCCTGCCTGGTTCAGGCTCTGGTTTCATCAGGGTTCCTCTTCTCGAGTAAACTGGCTCATTCCTTGAGCTACTGTTTGGATGCTGCCTGACACACACGAAGAGCTGGAAGGATTAGTTCCATTTGCCTGATATCTATATGGAAAACCTCTTAAAGAATTTTTGGTGAATGAGATTGTATCTCCAGGTTTACATCAACCATCTGGTACAATTATAACAAAACCCCAGAATTCTCGTTAGTTCTGTTGCAAAACTATAAATACGGGTTTTAAAAAGCAGAAACCAGTGGATATACCACTTAATTGAATGGAATGTTGATAAACATCAGTGATTAAAATGCATGTAGGAGTGATGGAGCCTTCTGTGGTTTCCAACACAGGAATAATAATCTCAGTAGAAACTGGTAAGATTGTTCAAGCAGCTTCAATTTGAACAAACCTAAGCCAAGCCCAAGTCCTCCATAATACCTCATTTCCAAATTTGTCAAGGAAAAGTACTCATGACTGAGTTTTCACTAAAACAAGGGCTAGAAAATCCTCCTGATATAGTTCCTGATTAACAATCTGAGCAGGTATAAAAAGGAAAACATATTGATAATCTGTTTCAAAGATTTCTTTCATCCCTACATAAAGTAAAATTCAGTGGCTTGGATGAAATAACATCATACCCAGTCCCTCATGCCCCATTTCAAACCTAGTGAGAATCAACAGCTCACAATCAAAAAATGTGCTCATAGAAACAAAAAGCAAAAAGCATCATCAACCCTGAACCAGACCTCTGTAAAACTGGCTGGTGACACAGGATTGCATCATTTCTGCTGGGCTGACAGTGCCCCCAAACCAGACTGCCTGGTGAGGTTCCTGGTTAATTTTGCAGATTTAGGAAATATAGAATTGCATCCAAATGGCAGAGTTCTTATTGACACTCAGCAGCATTTATGAGATGTGACTCTTCCTGATTGTGTGTATATATATTATATATATATGTAAGAAAAAAAGGGCTACAGAACCCAGTGGACAGCATCTCTGTATTAGTGTTCAAATGCTCCTTTGGCACCTTCTTACTGAATAGGTAGGATCCAAAAATAAATGGAAGATTTATGAACTTTTTTGGAAAGAAATTGCTACACTTCTACTCTGTTACATTTCCAGTACTTTTCTAGTATTGTTTTTAGGATTTTTGTGTAGCTGTTCATCAATATTGTCAGATTTTGTGCCATGATGTGTTCTGGGACCAGTTGTGTGATGGTCCTGACACCTGTTGGGAGTGCATGATGTCAGCACAGGGTACTGGTGTGTTGTGTCTGAGCACCTGCCTCTGAGGGTCCAAGACCATCCCCAAAGTCACACCATGTGGCTGAGGGCATTGTCCAAACGTTTCTTGGACTAAGTTGGGCTTGGTGCTGGGACCACTTCCCTGGGGATCCTGTTCCAGTGCCCAGCCACCTCCTGGATGGAAAACCTTGTCCTGTTTCCCAGCCAGAAACTCTCCTGACATTTGCACCATTTGCTCGTGTGCTGTCACTGGTTATCAGAGAGAACAGATTGAATAACTACTCTGTGGCCAGATCTCTATCCAACTCCTGTTCCTCTGTTTCCTGAAACATGGGGGAAAATAGGTTTAAGTTAGAGTAGAAAGCTCTGCATTAAAGAATATTACCAGAGAAGTATCTATTTTTCAATAAATTTCATTGTATTGTTGAAAACCCTGTAATTTCTAGGTAGAATTAATGAAAATATACCACCTATCCTAAGGGAGAAACTGTCAGAATATCATATCTTCCCTAATGTAGAAACTGATTTGTAGCCTATCTTTAGTAAATTTGTTTCTGAAGTCTAATAAGGTTCCTCTTTACTATATTTATTTCTGCATTACTTCAAAAAATCTTGCTAAGAGAGTGCTTTCAGTATTGTTTAAACTGAGAATATTTTTCCTGTGGTACTGAGGACAGGTTTGAGAGATCGGGGCAGTTAAAAGAGCAGGAAAGTGAGGTGTTAACTCAGCCATTTTCTGCTCATTTCAATGTACTTGCTCATGCAATTTGATTTCTTTGTTCACATCATTTACTTTTCAATATTAGAACGTGTTTCTCATCTTTATGTGTGTGGTATCTTCCAGTTTGTGGGGAAAAATATTTATATCCTTATTTTTGTCATGTTTCAAAATATCTGCACTGTTGTAGGTCATCCAGGCAGTGAATTCTTTTCAAGCAGAAATCTTAGTTTGTTAGTATGTGATGCTGCAGCTTCTCTCTGCTTTTCTTTTAAGGAGCATCTGTATCTTGCACGGGTGCAGTTCAGGGACTGTTCAGTTCAGTTCTTTGCTGCAAGGCCTGGAGCCAGAGGTGCATTTCCAGTTCCTGCTCCTCCTTCAGGGACACCCCAGGCCCTGCTGTGGCAGCGCTGCCACCAAACAGCTCCTGGGCAGCTGCAGAGGCAGAGCTGCTCTGCAAAGCCCTGACCTGGTACCCCTGATAACTCCTGGGAGTTAAAAGGGAGCATTTGTACTACACTGCCTGTGCAAGAAAAGTCAGCTGACACGTCCAGCAAACCCAGCATTGCTTCACTCCTTGTCTGTGCTGTTCCCTCCTCTGGCAGGCTGGAATGGAGGGGAAATATTTAAATAAACTGGCTAGCCATTTAATCTGTCAGTGGCTCCGAGTTTACAAAGATGCTGACACAAGCACTGCCTTTAGATGTATGAGACAGATTTAAATTCGATTTAAATTGAAGAATTAACTTCCTCATTTGAGACTAGATCAAACACAGAGAGTCCTACAGTGTGTCTAGGGATGGAACTGCCCCAGGGTCACACAGCTCCGACCTTGTGCCAGCTCCTGGGATATCCACAAGTGCCAACTCCTTGGTCTGGATTCTCAGATGGGAACAGGATGGATGGATGACAGGATTCAAACTTATTTACAGCTTCAAGAAATCTGATGTAAAACTCGTCAAAAATATGGGGTTTTTTAGGTGAATCCATTCATTTTTTTCCCTCCTGGTGAAGCTTTTTGTTCTTCACACCCCACCCTGAACACCACAAAAAACAGCAATAAAAATATAAGCCAAACCCTACCATGTTTATTGCTAATTGGAATAAAATCTGAAATATTTTGGAAAGCAAAATCTCCACAAAAATACCTCCACAAAATGTGCTAGAATAAGGTGACTAAAATCAACTCCCAAATTTAAGTGTTTAATTTTCTTTTCCTTTAACTGGTTTTACTTTGTATTATAACAAAATACAAAATTTTGGTAATTTTGGAAAATTTGATAATAACATGATCAAAATGATGGCCATCCAGGTACCATTTTTAAAGCAATGCTACTGTCTGTCAGCTGCAGAAAGACCCAGCTTCATTTAGGTTTTGCATCAATACAAAGTACCACTACATTTATATATGAATACCAAATTTTTAAAATTCTTGTTCTTCATGTACTTTTCTCTGCCAAATTTGAGTTACAAATGAACAAAGAAACTTCACCTACCTCACGTAATAGAGATTTTATCATAACTTGTGAAAACATTTAAACATCAGCATCTTTATCAACAGAACTAATATTGTACTGCTTTGGAGTTATCTGAAGAGAGAAACTATTTACACGGCAATAGAACAAATATGTCTTTAAAAGCTAAAGTACCTTGAGACTATAGTCCAGAACACTCAGATTCTTAAATAAAACCCCCAGGGATTTAAATAACACTACAGCAGGGTGGTCTTTCACAATTTGGTTTCCCTCTTATTTTGCTTCTCAGAGAATTCCATTTAAAGGGTATTTAATTGAGGACATTTTCTTTACTGCATTTTTTCTTTTCTTTTTTTTAAAGGTTTAGAGCTTTCTTCTAAGTGTTTTAACTTGTAATCAAGAAATGTGTCAGGTCTGTTGCCAATTAGTGTAGCTCATGTGAAAATGGATTGAGTCTTGGGAAAGATGGCTGAGTCTTGTAAAACAACAAAACAGTCTGTAAAAAAGGGCTTGGGAACAGAGGTAAGGAGAAGAAACAACACCAGAAATTATTAATGAGAAAAAAACAGAGAAGAGGAGCGGGAGTTTACAGAGATATTAGGTACATTTGTAACATTTCCTAAAGGTTTACTCAGCTGTATCAATTTATTATAAGGAAATAACACTATTCAGAGCTAGGCTGAGGAACTTTTCTTCACTACAAACAAGAACTTTTTCTTTCCCCAACTTTGCAGGCTGGTTTATGCTGTAGGATATTTCTGTGTGTTGGTTGAGGAGAAAAAGCATTCACACCCCTCAGAACAGGGTTGCAAACTCCTTTGTGGGGCTACAGCTATGCCAGGGGAGGGAAATCTTGAGACCAGAAGTGTTCATTGAAGCCTGATTCATTGAATATTTGTGCCTCACAGTTGATGCCTTTGGTGTTTATTGGAATGAAATCATGTGCTCAAAACTTTAGAGAGGAGATAGAAGGCTTGAACAGATGCACCAAAAGACAGGAACAGACACATTTGTGCACATCCTGTGAGCATGAGTCTTGTTTACCTGAAATCAGAAATGAAATTAAACTCCAGATGGAAAGGCAGGGGAACAAAGAAATAACTTCAATCCTTCTAGCAAAATAATAACAACATGAAAGAAGTCTGTCTTCTGTCTGAACATTTGAGACACAAGCTCCCAATCACATCCCCCAGAATGATGCAGAGGTGGTGGGAAGTTCAGCTGCCAGGATACCATAGGCACATCTCCCCTTTATCCCCCCTCTCCCCAAAGACAGCAGATAATCCTCCTGGCTCTAACTCTGCTGTTCCTTGAGCTGCCAGTCCTCCATCAGCACTGCCTGGGACATCCTTTGGCTTTGCTAACCTGTGGTGTTTGCAGCTGTGTTTGAAGGGGTGCATAATCCTCCACTCAGGAGTGGTGGGGAGAGTAATGGCACAGATAACTCTCACTTTATCTCTTGGGAAGCCATCCTCTGCAAACTGCTTCCTTCCTGCTCCTGGTGACTGAGAGAGCTTTTGTGGGCCAAATGATTTTTGGCACAGGAGGGTGTGCTGACAGCACTTGAGGAGTCATCTTGAAATCCAGTGAAGTGTGAGTATGTGAGCCAGTTGTCAGAGCAGTAAAGTGAATGAGACCCCTCAGATCCTGACTGGAGAGAGTCCCCTGGCATTGCCACAGTGCTGAGGAATGAGGGACTGACACTGACTGGCCATGAGCTAAAAGGAACAGAAAATTCAGGACTGTGCAGTTGTATAGCTAAACTTGTCTCTTTAGCTCTATGGTTAAAGGAATGTAAAGATTGAAATGCTATAAAACTCACATAAAGATTTTGCTCAAGTTCCTAATGATAGTCTAATGATAAAAATGCCATGAAATTCAATGGTGGAGAAATATCTGTAATAGTTTACACTGGACTGGTAGAGATCTTCCATTCCCTTGAGGGGATGGAAGGGAGGAACACATGAGAGTTACAAGTTGGAGCCAAGATAGGCACAGCTACCAGTAAAGAGCCACCAGGAATGATCAATCCTTGCATGAGGCAGGAATGATCAGTCCTTGCATGAGGCAGGAGAGGAGCTGAGTGTGACCAGCATGGGGGCAATGGTGGGCAGAGGTAAAGGAAACAGAGGTGCTGAAAGCAGATTTTAATGAAGAACTAGGTGTGGCTGCCATTGTGACACGAAAGGGGCCGGATAGAGCTAATCACAGCTGACTTGTTCTGAGTTCATTCCAGTGTAGATTTTCCAGGAGCAGGCAGGAAGATGGTGGGATCATTTCTGATACAGCTCACAGCTGGAGATCAGCTCCTCTGCAGATGCCCTGTGTGAGAAGCATCTGATGTAGGTACTTCCAAATGATTTTAAACCAAATGTCAGGTCTGCTGATCCAGTTATACTTTTATTGCTGCCTGGTGGCACTGCCTGGGGGGATGGATAATGACATTGCCTGTTGGGATTGAAAAAAGGCCTCTGGTATGCTTTTGTAAAACAGAATTTTGTTGGAGCGGTTTGTTTTGGACTCCAAACATGAGCTATTAATTTCTCTCTCTTCCTCTTGTATGGGGAGAAGAGAGCTCTCAAAATATTTCCAGAAGAAATTAAATTGAAAGAATACAACTGCAAAATATTTTGCATAGATACAACTATGCACTTGAACAAAAATGCACTTACAAGCTCTACTAGCTGGAGTGCAGTTTCATAAAGGATGGGCTTCTAGCTTCTGAATTTACTATTGGCTTGATGATATGATTCAATTTGGTTCTCTATAGCAGCACATCCAGGACCGCTTAAACATTTTCATTTTTGTTTCTGTTTATAAACTGCTCACATGTACATATTAAATATTCATGCTTAATACTTGCAGGAAAATATTGCTAGATAAATTATTGATGTCTTAAAATAATAGTTTTTCCATTTTAATGATTAAATTTTTTCAATATGTGATTTATTTTAAATGGTTTTTATACTGCTGATTTAATTCTTAATTCTTTATTCATTTTGGGCTGCAAGATAAAACTTGCCAGGAAATACTGGATGAGATTCTGATCTCCCAAATGGATTTGCAATCTTCCACTTTCATTATCTTCCATGAAATTTTGTTGCCATGGCTGGGGTACATCTTACATCCTGACTCTATCCTTATCTTTAAGACTGGTTTATGTTATTTACATGTGAGGCTGTTGTGTATATTTTAGGAAAGGGGGAGGTTAATGGCGAAATGCTAATGACCTTCTCCAAATAATCATAACTTAATTCCTGACAATACTTGTATACATTTTGGATGCTGGTATTTTAAGCCTAAACTTCACTGAGACATTTTCAAGGTTATGGATGTATTCAGCTCAGTGTTTCCATAGCAAGTGTGAAAGTGCCTGTTTGGAAACAGCTTAGGATCAGCCTCTGCAACCCTTAGTCCCAGAAAGAATTGTTTTACCCTGAAATTTCCTCCATTTTATTCAAACAATGGTGACAAAATTGCCACTGCACTACAATAAAACAAAATATGTTTGAAATTGAAACAAGAAGCACAGAACAGTTCAGGTATTTGAAGGTTTTAAAGATTCAAAATAAGACTTCAGGAAACAAAAAAAATTGCTGTGTAAAGTAAGTCTTGTTCCTACTAAAAGTGACAACATAAACCAGAAATAAAATCCAAAGTAAAACTCTCAAAAACCTGGTGTTATTTACATTCACTTTCAGCTCTTCCCAGCAGACCTGCTTAGCTAATCTGGTGGCATCACTTGTGACACTTCTCCATAGGGCACAAAATAGCAGTTTGCCACCCACCTTGAGCAGGTTGTTTTTGAAATGTTTGAAGGCAAAACAAAAAAGTACCCTGCCATTAGAGGAAAGCTGGAATTTTATATCCACTTTGTTTTTTTTTTTTTTGACAGTTATAGTTGAAGCTGTCACTTTTTTTTTTTCAGAGTCTTTAAAATGGATCTTTTTACATGTGAACATGAATACATTAAAGTGGAAAAAATCCCTACAGCTTTACTGGGTGCTAGTTGACACATGGAGACCTCGGTATTCAATGCACACACAGAACACATGTGATTAAAATTGCAATTATAGCCCTGTGTTGAGCATTTGAAAGCATAAATTAAAGGGGATTGGTAATCTTTTATATTCCTAGCATTTCCCATTTCCACACATTCCAGCCCAGGATCTATGCAAACTTTAATTGGAGCACTGAAGGAATTGAGGCAGCAAATATTGTACAGCTGTTCTTGTGATGAAAAGCACAAAATGTTTTAAATTGCATTACCCAAAATGAATGTTCTCCAAACCAGATTCTTTTTTTCCTCTTTTTTCCCCCCAAATTTCCTTTTGTAAGTCCAAGTAGCTAAAAAACTTTTCATATGAGAAGAAGCTGAGATAGATGACGTGGGTTAGCCTGGAAAAGAAGACAGCTCAGGAGGGAATCTCATAATTTTTTACAGATATTTGATGGAAGGATGTGTGGAAGATGGAACTAAACTGTGCTCAGTAGTGCACAACAAGTATAAGGTCAGAGCCAATTGGCACCAACAGAAGCACAGGAAACTCTGTCTGAACATAAAACATCCCCTTTTTTACTGGAATGGTGATTGAACATCAGACAGGTTGCCCTGAGAGGCTGTGAAGATTCCATTTGGGGAGATATTCAAAACATAACTGAGAAACTTGCTGCAGTTAACCCTGTTTGAGCTACAGAGTTTTATAAGATGGTTTCTGGAAGTCCCTTCCCAGCCCCGCTATTCTGTGATTCTAGGAAATGTGGACAGGGTGCCCGGGTTTGGTAGCCAGCTTTGGAAACTGTCAGCGTGGTTTCTTATACATGGGACTGGAAAGTATTTCCTAGACATGAGATTTGTTAAGCTTCCCAATAACACAGACTTTGTATCAGGAAAATCTATTTCTAAAGCTGTCATGTCTTCCACTTCAGAAAACATTCCTTTATAAACACAGAGGCCACACATCCTGTAGGAGAAGGGAATACAGGTGACCTCAGCCCTGATAAGTAACAGCTGTGTTAATTACCCAATACAGCCTCGCCCCTGATGGTCACAGCTACAGCAAATAAAGATAAATGTGATGAAAGGGGGTGGGTTAGCTGGTGAGGATCATGGAGGAGGAACCTGAGGAAGAGAGGATCATGAAGAAGAAGGATCCAGGGGAGAATCACTTCTGAGAGGTCAGTCTGGGTGTGCAGTCAGAGCCTGTTGTTGGAACCTGCAGTCACAGTCTGGCTGGGTAAAAGCTGCAGTCACAGGCTGCTCTAATCCCTGCAGTCAGAGGCTGCAAGGGAAACCTCCAGCAGGAGCTTGCTGCAGCCAGAGTCAGGGAATGGTTGGAGTCAGGGTGGCTGAGCTGTAAAGAGGAATAGACCAGGACCTTTTCATGCTGTGTTAAACAAGAAGTCTGTGTCTCAGCTCATTTCTACCCTCTAACAAGAGGGCTGCTGCAACAATATACAATATGTTCACTCCAGGGAGCTCTTGCTGTGTTTGAATTCTGTTGAAGTTCCACATGTGTGAGCCAGTTGGGTCATGTTCCCTCCCTGGGCTGTAGATGAACAGTAAAGATGGGCTGGCTGCTTGCCTTGTCCTGGATGCTGTAAACTGGATCAAGTAGACTCAACAGGAGGGAAAAGGAATTTGTTTTTCCTAGGCACTACTGAGGAGGTAGGAAGACCAACAGGGCTTGGCTGGGAGCAGCAATGAGATAGTCCCACAGTTGTGAGGGTCTTGGATTAGGAGAATTTTTGTGTGGGTTGTGAAGAGTCTATTGTCACCCTGGAAGTCTCTGCAGTAGAAAACAAGTCAAAAGGAAATGGAAATATTAGTCCGGAAGTAGAGTGTTTTCAAACATTTTTATTTTCTCTAGAAATTTTTTTCTAAGTAATGTAGAATAAAGTTTCACTTTCAAAACTCAGAAGTAGTTCTGTAACTTTAATAAAAAGGTGGAAGGCATTTGACACAGCTGGCATAAAAGTCTTGATGTTCTTTTGAACCACAGAGTCTTGCCTAAGTTCACATCTTAGCCCACATCAATGCATAGCACAAGTGATTCTTGATTCTTACTTTTCTCCTTTTATATTCCCATGTAACGAAATGAGCCAGACTTGAGTTTCCTTTTGTTGTGCCCATATCTGTGCAGAATGTGGAATGCAGTGTATATAGTACATAACTGCTGTAAAATACAAAGCAGAACACACAGAACAAGGTTTATGATTTTTTAAAACCTGTCTGAAATGATGCATGTCAATACCCGAAGAGGAACTTCAGCAATCAAAAAGTGCTTAAACCTTCACCTTGATTTTAGGTAAAGAGCATCTTTTAATTCTTGTTTTTACTGGTTGTCTTCAATCAAATCATATGAACAGTCCTTTGCTGGGGCACTGCTTTAGCAAGGAAAGGTGCTTTCCTTGACAGTCACTGTGAACTGGTGCTAGGGGTGTTGCATTGGGGTGGGACAGCCAGGTGAGCACAGCCCCGGGCTCACCTTGTCCTGAGCTCAGTGACCCGTCCATGTCCTTCACAAGCACTGTCTGTTATTACAGAGCCTTTCAGGAAACAACTGTGCCTTCATTTTATATATTTCTACTTATTCAGCAACTGAGGTGTGGAACTTTCCAATTTTCTATATCCAATTAAATTCTGATACTGTGTTCATTTTACTTAGTCTAGGTAATAACTTTGCAATACTGTGAATACAAATGCAAAGTTATTTGGATACAAAGGTAACTGAAAACTGTTTTTCAGGAAAATACCATGCTTTGTAATTTCCTTTTGCTATTGTGAAATCTCTTAAATACAGTGGAAAGGGAATTCCTCACTCTTGTCTGGTCATTATAACCTGAGATCTGAAAGCTGCTCTGAGAAGCCTGCAGTACTGTCCAATAATTGAATGGCAGGAGTACAGCTCTCCATGAAATATTATTGTTGTCTTACATACAATGGGCTATTGAATTTTTATGGAAGCATTTAGGAGATTTCCTAATAAACTTTGCAACACCTGCTCCATTGCTATGTTTATGGTTCTTCATTTTTCACAGTCAGATTTTTAATTCATCCTTACAGAGGTAATTTTTGAACACATGTGCAATGATGCTATTTACTCTGGTTTTTAAACTATTTTTCTTTTTTTTCTTCACTCTCAACATTTCTTGTAACAATTGTATACAGTTAAATTTGCTTTTTTGACTATGCTACACAAGCCAGTTTAGAAATAATAGAAATAATTTTCTGCATACCAGTCTCATAGTTTAGCTATAAAGTGGAATGACTTTACAGTTTGTTTCAGGGATATACATGGGGAAATAATTTTTAAACTAGGATATAATTGTGTAAAGGAATTAAATTTACTCATATGAAAGAGATATGCTAAAATGCCTTCACTATTTATTTTGCAAAGTAAAAGATTTTAATGGGAAAGAGCCACAAGAGCGTGTGCAGATTTGGAAGATAGCAAAAATAAATATTTATCTATTTTATGTACACCTGTGGGAATAATAAATATTTCTCACTTTCCTAGTAGGCTTTCTCAGGAGCAGATACAACAACAGAATCCTTAGCAAACTGCATCCTGCAGAAGGAGAGGGTGGTTTGTGAATAACAAGATGCTGTGTGTGGGGAAAGAGAAGGTGGTTATTCCTGGAAAGAGATTTTATGTGTCTCTCCTCCCCCCTGTAATTTTCCTATGATTATTTACCCTATAGGAAAGGGCTAGGTTTGGTTGCAACAGTTTTATACAGAATTAATTGTTATCCATAAATTTCCATCCTTAAAACACTACATCTGCTCAAAAAGTCATCCCTGAGATGTGTGGTAATTATAGATAACTGCTCCTGGAGTTATAAAGGAACAACTGAGGGTTTGTTTCTCTCTGGAGCATGATGAGCAATGACATTACTGGGTGTGGTAAAACATGTCTGTGTGTGAGGGGTTTGGGATGAATCACCAGGAAGGACTGGGAAGAGCTTTGCAATGTGGATGGGATCAGGGAGTATCCATGAGAATTTTGTAGCTGGGCCTGGAAACAAAGACCAAGCAGATGGCAATGAGCTTGTGTTGTCTGGTGCTGGTTAAGATTCTTCATGCTGCCTTGGAGGGGGGTGAGCTTCCTGGTTATATGTGTGGATGTAAGCTTTGCTTTACTGTTCTATATTATTTGCTTTAAACATTGTATTTCATTCCTTTTGAGAATGCTGGTTTGTGGCACTTCGACTATTTGAACACTGAGAGCTCCCACAGGGTGGATTTCTAAATTAATTTTGAATGATTGTAGAAATTGTAGAGGAAGCTTTGGAGTTTCCTCTTTGGTAGCTCCTCTGAGAAGATGAGAGAAAAAGAGACTCTCCCAAAAGTAGGATAGAGTGTTAGAGCGAGTGGGGATCTGTGGTGTGTTCAGTCCCAACAAGAATGTCCTTCCATGATAGGACCAGAGCCACCTAGAAATTTATTCCACCTATTCCTCTAAGAATCTGGAACTAAATTAATGGTGCCTCATAACAAAAATGTCATATAAAATAATTATCATAACGATATTCATCAAATTACATCAGGTAATCATTTTGTTACACTTAAGTTTATCTCTGGGTGACTAAGAGTATAACAAATATCCAAATGATAAACTCTTCAGAGCTTCCTTATCACAGTGTTCTCACTCAGAAAAGTACAAGAAGTTTGTCATAGGAATGACAAACTCTTTTGATAACCAAAACTGTGGTTTGCTAAAATAACACATTTTATCTTTCCATGTGGATTGATATCAAGTTAAGAAAACATTCACCTGAGTGCCAGCTGTAATGATTGTGAATATATTTGAGCAATCATTGGGGAAAAGGCCAGGCTGGGTCATTGTGTGGTAAGTTAAACAAAATGTATAGGTAACTATGTGGATTCTTATTAAGAGCTTTGCTTCTGCCATATCAAGACTGGTTTTGGAAAAATGTTTCTGGATTGTAGAAGTGAATTTTAGGCAGGGTTTGGGAATCCATGTGTGTGCCTACTGAGGCTGTCAAAACAAATTTTCATAGAATCATAGAATGGTTTGTGTAGGAAGGCACCTCAAAGCTCCTCTTGTTCCAGTCCCCTGCCATGGCCAGGGACATTTTCCACTATCCCAGGTTGCTCCAAGCCATGTCTGACCTGGCCTTGAACAGGGCAGCCACAGCTTCTCTGGACAAGCTGTGCCAGGGCCTCACCCCCTTTGTAGTGAGGAATTTCTCCCTTATATCTAACTGAAATCTGTTCTTTTGGTTTGAAGCCATTTCTCCATGTCCTATTACTACTTTCCTTTGTCAAAAATCCCTCTCCAGCTGTCCTGTAGAACTCCTTGGGCACTGGAAAGTTCAACACTGTTAAATGCCAGTTAAAAAGTCAGTGTAAACAAAACCCTTCCTTCCTTCCTTGCTCAATAATACCAATGTTAATGAAGGAACTGTTGGGAAAAGGCCACTGCAGTGTGATGATCAAAACTCTGCATGACATGTTTATTAAAGAAGTGATATTTTATTAATGTTTCTCAAGTTCAGCTTGTTATTTTCGATGCTATTTTATTTCATTTTGTGTCCTATGATTTTTTTTGCTTTTCAGAATAGCTGTTGTACCTCAAGAATCAACACATCCTAAGTCCTGGCTTAAGAGAACAATTTCTTATAGCTTGTTTTCATATAACAGCTGTAATTTGGGCAGTTTTTATTTCTCCACTATTTCAGTAGCTCAAGGATATCAGAACTTCTTGGTAATGGTTTCTTTCATGGATGATCTGTCAGTTTGGTTTTTGTCCCATGGGCAGAGCCACAGTTTGGCAGAAAAGCCAAGCACTAGAAACACTTTAAAATAGGAAAGGGTGTGCAAGAAAAGGGACAGCTATTTGGGCAGTTGTAAAGGAGCTGAAATGCACTGGTTTGACCTAATGGCTTGCAAAAATTGCAAGGATTGCTAATTAAAAATAGCCTCTGTTTTCGAAATGGTCTGGGTTCCTGCTTGACTTTCCCACTGATGTTTTCCATGTAGATCTCCAAGATTTTTTTTACTGCTCCCCATTAGGGCAGTATCCTGTTTCCAAGAAATAACTTTAATGTTTGAAGAAACAAAACTGTGAAAACTGTGACACAGAGAAAGGTGTCTAGGCTGTGGGTCACATGACTTACCTAGCTTTCCCTCAGAAAAAAAAGTGAATCTACTTCACAACAAGATTGAGTGAGCTCAGTCCAGGCAGCTGAATCCAAACTGAGCTGACCTGAGGCACATGACAAGCACCACCCAAGGATTATTGAAGACCACATCATTACTCTTTGCAAATAGCTCTATAAAGAAATGCAAAACTTCTGCAGAGATAATGGGAAAGGCATCTTATTCCCAATTTTGACAAAATATTTATTCATGTAATAAATTATGTGCAAAATGTTGTCTTTTGCAGGAAGCGGGAAATGTTGAGTAGATTTAATTTTGCTGCAACTATTTCATGCATTAATTGCTCTACATAAATTTCCTACCTTTAAATGTCAGAATTACTTAAGAAAGCATGAGCAAGACCAATGTAATTTAAGGTGATTACCTTTTTGAACTGTGAAAAGATAATTAACCCCAGGAAGAAGTAATTTTTTCGTTGCTTATGTGTACAAATCCTAGTTAGCTCTGTGTTATAACTTTTTATAATTCATTCTTGTACTGCGTGTTTCTAGAAATATATTGATTTGTAGGATTTGTTTTACTGTGCTGGATGGAAGTGTAATGAAAGAACAATTTTAGGCATGATTCAAAGCCTCCTAAAATCAATATGGATCTTTCTATTGACTTTAGTGGGCTTTGAATCATCTTTAAAAATGAGGTAAAACAAAGTTTTGTTTCAGACTGTATTCATAGACAGACTTTCAGCATATTCTCTGGTAATCCGTTATTTTCCAAATTGCTAAGGTTACTCTCCTGCTGGAAGTGACCAGTTGCAAAGCTCCTTTGTTCATTTTTAAGGTTAGATTAGCCTCCCCAAAGTGTTTGAAAACTGGGCCAGTGTGAAAACACTGCTTGAAAGCATTTCTTATTATGAATCCAAAGAGCTAAGAACAGGATTTATAGATAGAACTGTAGAGGGAAATGAGAGCTGGCTTCTTGACTGAAATAGTAGGATAAAGAGCAAAATGATTTCTCCCCATTCCTAAAAGAAAATGTAAACTGTTTTGTGTTATTAGACCACTGGTCTATCTGGTTCATCTTTGATGCCTCAGAAAAGGCATCAGAAAAAAAAATCTGAATAATGGACAAGCACTGAATAATATCATTTGCAGCCTAAGGCATATAGTGTCAGGCATTCACCTTCTAGTGTGAAGGCTGATGTGGTGTAAATGATTCTTCCAGATAGTCTGATCACAGACATCTTTTAATCCTGCCTGCTTTCCTGTGTGTAATAGCTTGTGACATTGAGGAATACAGTCAATTTACATACAGAATGCACGGCTAAGAAGGAATGGAGGAGGTTAATAGAAAGCTCACTTTGCTGCAATAAGATTTTTCTTGTGTGAAGTTGAATAATCATGACCTAATTAACTGAAAAGGATGTGACTGCTCCTTTTTTTTTTCTTTTTCCCTTTTACTGTTTATTAATAGGTGCTTTTCTGAACCTTGACTTAAAAAGACTGAGGGAGATCATGGGAGCCTCTGTGTGCCTTTGATCAGCTGCAGTTGGCCTCTGGAAATGGGAGTGGGCAAATGAAAAACCAGAGCACCTCTGGCATCCTCCCCCATCTCAAGGACAAATTCTGTTTCTTCTAAGTCTCCTTTAATCTTACTTCTCATCTTTGATAAGGCTTAATCTTGGCAGAACCCATATATTGTTGAAAATGTGTTTCTGGCATGAAATTAACAGTAGAGTTTAACTTAACAAATACCTCGCAGTCTGAATCACTAAATACAGGAGAATATTTCCAGTGTTAGTGGCAGACCCAGTCTGCTGCACCAAGTTAATGGATACTGCATGGATTTGGGCCTGAATATTTGAGAACTTTATGCCTCATGTTTCATTAAGTTGATTTATTGTATTTTTTAAGCGTAGGTAATGATTTAATGCCTATTTTTTGAAGACTTTATTTCCTCACGAGAGGTACTGAGAATTTAGTTATTTCTCTGAAGTGTCTTTAAACAATATGAAACAGTGATTTGGAATAAACTAACAATAATGACTCTAAATATATTTTTTGTATTTTACCTGATTACTGAAATTTATCATTAATTTAATGTTTCCCTTGTCATCACTAAAGAATCATAGAGTGTGGTACAAAAAAATAGGGAAAAAAATCATTGGGCAGTCAGTGTCGTGGTGGGGTTTGTTGAATAATTTGGTATTTAAATACTCGATATAATGTTTTACCTCCACTGCAGTTTTCTTGTAAACAAGCAACCTCTTGTGTGATTTCCCATTTATTAGTGCAGTATCTGTACTCCTTTCGTCACTAAGTTCTCTCAGACTTTGAGTTTGGGTTCAGCTCACTGTAACAGGGATCACCATGTATCAGTCACGCTCAAAAAAATCATGAATGAATCTTTGTTATGGATGATTCATTTTAATTCCTGCACAAGGATGACATCTGCTCTTGATCCTTGTACTTTTGCCTCTAATGAGAATAATTCCGGACAAGTCATTCTTATTTACAGGTAATTTAGATTTGTGAGAATTGTTAACAGTATTTTAGTTTCTGAGTGCAGAGGGCCAAATTCTGACTTGGTGTTGTTTGCTCCTGCTTTGCATTGTGTCTCTGTGAAGGAAAGTTGTGATCAGATTAACTCTCAAATTAGTTTCCAGTAAAGAAAGATTCAGATTCCTGTCAATTGCTGCTATTTAAGACATGAAGGGAATTGGGTAGAATTTTCTCTTTTGGATGCTCATGAATGGTTGAAACTCTTCTACCAGAAGTGGCTTTTGGCACAGACTTTATGGTAAAAGTTGTTGGAATAGAAACTGAAATGAAGGAGCTGGAAGGAAAACTCAAATGCTCTCAGCTCCCATCCTGGAGGCAGGGTTCTTGTCCTTTACAGCTGTGTCACATCTCACTTGAGGTGGCAGCATGGAATAGAGTAGTGTAGGGTATTTAGTCTGGGTTTAGTCTGATCTAGAGGCTGAGGCATGTGCAACCACCAAGATGTTTTTTAACTCCCAGAGGAGTGTTTCACCTCCCATTCTCTCTTGGGCTGGTGCTAGTGTGGCTGTGTATGGGCACAGACTACACAGCCTAAAACTGGAACATTTGAGACTCAGGCAAGTGTGTGTGAATTGGGTGGGACTGGGATTGTTGCCTTTTACCTTTCCCAGGTCTCCCAGGCTCTCTGCAGTTGCTCAATGTGAATTTGATTGCCCAAACACCTTCCACGAGAGAGCTTGTAATCACTTTAATGGAAAGAAATTGTTCATTTCTCTGGCAAAAAAAAAAAAAAAAAAAAAAAAAAAAAAAAAAAAAAAAAAAAGAAAAAGATTTTTTAAATTCCTTTCTTTGGCATCACCCAAGTAAATAAAGCCTATTTTCCTTCCCATTTAAGATCTATCTCTCATTTCTCCCCTTTTTCTCACAAATCAGTAAGGAAAGTGCTCTGTTTCCCATCCTCAGAAACATTAACTTGCAGGTTCAGATCATTCCTGACATTCCCTGAAAGGAAGGTCCTTGGCTGTGTTTAAGTGAGGCAAATATTTTAGATGGTCAAGTTACAACCTTTTCTGTAGGCACAAGGCAATTCTAGATCACTTGCATTAAGATCTGTAGTTTTCACTGTGACCAATATCAAGCCTGGAAATATTCTTTTTTAAACTGACTGCCAGACTGAAGTAATGTATGTTGAATGAAAAGTCTTTTTCCTTCTTAAAATGCCTTAGATTATGTTTTGTTGGATGGACTGAAGCCATGTTTCTCTGAATTTTTGTATCAGAAGGACCACGAATACTGTGTGACACTGAACTCTTTATTACTTCTCTCTTACAACTTCAGTTTTTCCAGATTCACCTAAGCATTTAGTGAATCCCCAGTCAGTCAGTAATATTTGGGTTTAAAGCAGAGCCTCATAGCCCTTCTGTCCTGGTGGTTTGCCCTTCATGCTAGAGATCCTCACGTTTAAATAACCCAGATGAAAAGAATTCATACCAGCAGCCATCCAGCATTTATGTAAATAAATGCTCGAGTTCATAAAGCAGGCTTTGGATGTTTAAGTGGTTTATTTTTCACTAATCTACTTATGAATAAGAAAGACAGTTCTTGCCTTTTGTTCACCAGTTACAGCTCTGCCCCTCTCACCCTTTGTGCTGCTGCTGTTATGTGACAGTAGCCACTGCTGGTATGATTAAAACTTGAGTATTAATTCAATTTTTAATCTTATTTCTTTGCATGGGTGGTTGCATAAAGCTAGCAGCTCACTGGAAAATTATTTTGTGTAATGTTACAACATCATAGTGCCCTGAATATAAGATTCCTATGTTCTTGGGAAAAAGCTGGACCTGTTTTAAGTCCATGAGATTCCTATTAATGTAAAGGAGACCAGAAAGACCCGTTCATTTTTTTCCAGGGTCTCCTAAGACCTTGTGTGTTATTTTGCAAGTAATGATGCCTGCCATTTCTTCACCTGTAAAAAGGAAGAAAATGGTACTTACCTTCTTTAACTACTAAGAAATGTATGTACAAAAAATTGGGCAGGTCAGCTTGATTGCACTTGTTCCTTTTAAAATATTTCATATCTTTTTCCAATCAGAGGATGAAGTGTGTGTTCTTGAGTTCCTTGTGTAGTCTGTCTGTAAGTGTTGTAGCCACTCCTTTACTCCAAGCTCTGTATCTGTGGTCTCTCACATGAACATTTTTTTTCCAGTGTTCTCTGACATTCTTAATTCTCTTTAGGTGAGGCGTTATGAATTCCTGTTGCTTTAAATGACCTGACTATGGTGACACAGCAGCTTTTACATCAAGAAGTGCAGTAGTGTTTACCTGCCCCCACTCTGGTAATTAAATTCCAATCTCTCTGTGTCTGCTCTGATCTGCAGGAATTTCCATGTCAAATGTCTAAGCAAACAGTAGGAGCCATTACTGGCATGACAGGGTCTACTAGGGCTGCCAGGAAAGGAAAAGTTCAATTCTTGCTTCAAAAGCAGAAGTGCTGAGTGATGGGCAGAAGTGATTTCTTAACCACCATCAGTTCACTGATTAATGCCACAATGGAGGAACGTGGAATTAAACATTCATTCCACAATTTGTTCCTAACTATGCTTATAAATGTCGATCCTGATTATTTTAGCTCCTCTTCCCATTTTCTGTGTTGCAGAAATTTACATAAATTGTGCTGTCTATCTGCTATTAGCAATGGTTCTCCTGAGTGCTTGGGAATGTAAAGGTACAGAAATAATTGGAGAGCAGAAGGAAATGCAAAGTATTTGAGTTGACGACTCAAAGCTGTAAGCTGGTTTGGGGGTTGAAGGCCCTGCCATACATACCATGGTGTCAGTGTCTGATACCTCAGATGGTGTTCAGGTTGCTGGCTGATACACTGTGATAATGATGGTTTGCAGAGAAATTTCTGATCCCATCATAATGATTGTCTGATGGATCCTTCTTTGATAAATTGTCTGATATTAACTTGTAGTGTGAGTTTTGTCAGAGCTGACAGCAGGAATAACTGATATTGACATTGCTGAATGAGTTATATAACTGTAGTTCTTCAATCCATCCAAGATGCCCAACTTTGATAGTCATATGCATTTATATATTCGTATTTAATTTTCAAAAATTATTGGAAACTTCTTTGTATTATTTGACTTCTGTGCTTTTTGTGATACAGGCAAAAAATGTTGCTTGCAGTCCACCTCTTGCTAACACTGTCTTGATAAAATGCAGTGAAACAGATTTGTATGTTATGGTCCTCAACAAATAATTGTTAGCTTTAGGGATCTGAAAAAAAATTATTATTGAGTGCCATCTGTGGGCCCTGTTTAACAGATTCCTTTTTTTTTTTTTGTAGATGGTTTTGAACATTCATTCTCCATCTTGGTACTTGGTTCACTTGGTGTTCTAAGTGTGCACTGATTTTCACTTATTAAACTATCCTTACTTACTGAAGCTGCTTTTGCCTGTAGTCTCATGTTTTCCTCCTTCCTGAGCTCTGTAGAAAGAGTGAAATAGTCCTTTAAGCTGGAGATTTTTTTTTCCTAGAATGGCTTAGAAAAAAGGAGTGTCTTTCACAAGAAAAGGGAGGAAAAGTAAACTTGGGTTCTGTGATTAGTAAAAAGAATCTCACCTGGGTCCTGTCATATGAAAAGAGAAGACATCTCACTGAGCCTCCTGCTCGTTCACTGGTGCAGGGCTGGATGCTTGCTGTGAACAAATTAGTTAAATTAATTACAAGAATCAGAGTCTGACCAGAGCAAATGCCAGGGGCTGGAATTCATTTTGGCTGGAGAGGAAATGGCCTCTGATCCAGTGTTTTCCTGCTGACTGGAGCCAGCCACGAGTCACTTTGTCTTCCAGAAATTGTGTGAAAAGTGTCTGACAGCTGCATCTCTGTGCCCCTGTAGGGCTGCTGAGCTCTGCACATTTCCTGGGTGTCTCATACAGGCAGTGGATGCTGGCAGAGAAAATGAGAGCTGAGCCCTTCTGCTTAGGTGGGGTTTGTGGCTGAAGTGTTCAGTGGTCTTGAGTGGGATTTGTGAGTGATTTCTCTGTGCTCACAACATAAAGATCTCTGGTGGGTTTGATTTCAGTCCCTTTCATCTGTTGTATATCTTTGGTTTCCAGTTAATTCAATCTGAAAACACCTGAGACAATTCTAACTAATTCATTGCAATGCAAAATTGGGAAAGCCACACATTTTCACAAACATTAGATCCAAAGAACTGAGAACTTTAGGATAAAATTAATTCTCTATAATTTATAAATTCCAGAATTATGAGTTCTTCCTTTATTTTTTTGAACATATCTATGATGTTCATTTGATAATGAATTATAAACCCTGCAATTTTACAAGGAAAGCAGAGGCACAGTAGTCATTAGGCAAAAAAAATCCTGTGCTGAGCACTTCACATGAGTATCGTTCAAGTGAGAGGGAAACCATTTTGTAATGGTTTGTTATGCTCTGCTGTGTTAGCTGAGTTATAATCATAGTCCAAGTTAAAAGTAATGACAGATTGCTTAAGACAGATGTTTGCTACACCTGTAATTTTGAAATAAGATAACATTTACCATGGCGTGAATTTTGTAAATTTAAAGAAGTTGGTTTGTGAAGAAAACAGAAGGATAATTATTGTTGTGGAAGAAGGAGGCTTGATAAGCACTGCTGTACTTACTCAAATATCTTATTTTTTGCATTTGTTGGTGTAGAAGAGCACAAAAAATACTTGTTTGGTTTCTTAAGTAGATTTTTTTCTGTGCCTTGTTGCTTTTGTAGATCTAGCTCACAGGAATTGGACTCTCAAGTGCCATTAGCTTGTAGTGCAATGGTTGGCCCCTTCAGTCCCAGGGAGGATTGTAAGAGTCCAGACAGAGACAGTGGCAGTGTCTGTGCTCTTCTCAACATCACTGATGGAGATGAAGCCTCAGGAGATGTCCAGTAGAAATAAACACCACGTAGAGCAGCTCATGAGAAGGAAGGAAGGAAGGAGTTCTTTACCACAGCCAGCTGGTGTAGCCACCTCTGTGCTGAAGGGAAAGCCTGCAGTGCCTGCTCCCACACTGCTGGGAAATGCACCCCAGAACTGCTGATCGTTGCTAAAGGACACAGACAAACCAATAACTAGAGACAGCTCCTGGGAGAACCACACAAATACAAATTTTAATTTTATAAACATAAATACTCACAGAAAACTTTCATATGCACTTACTGTGTTATGTTTCCATGAGGCAGCCCAGATCAACTGCTGAATTGCACTGGCTGCTGAAAGTACTTTTGGCTAAATCAGCTCAAGGGTATATTTACTATTTCACCATTGGTATAAACATAAAAAAGGTGTGTTTTTTCATTATAATATTATGTTAGCTTCAATACTTCATATTTTACTAATAAAGCCCCAGCACAGTCAAAAAACTGTATTTATGTCTGTAACAATTGTACACTGATGTATTTATATGTGATCTCTCCTGGGCACTGACCCTGAGAAAACATATCAGCACCTTCTCATAATTTCTGAAGGATCCATGAGGATACACAAAAGCTTGCATCAGTTTTGTTGCTTTTCTGTATATTTTAATTCCCACCACTATTGCTCCTTCCCTGTGGATTCACAGCTGGTATAAATTAGTAGTGCACTATTGTTTTCAAAGGTTATCCCAAGCAGCTTCTGCTTGTGATCTGCTTGATGTTCCCATCATTTAGATGTTTTTAGTACTGCTGGCCAAGGTTTGATGAAATTTGAGTGCTGTGCAGTTATTGTATGCCATTTATTATCATATAATCTGACAAGCTGAATGTTTGACACACATACGTAAAAAAATGAACACAGGAAAATTATGGACGGGAAGGAAAACATGTTCTGTTAATCATTAAAATACATTGATACTCTCAAGTGTTATAAAATCTCATTTTTACATTTAAAAATGGGATTTTTAAAGACCTTGTTGAAGTTGGATAGTTTTGATATGGAATGGCTTCAGCCCTCCCAGCTATAGACCAGTCATTTAACTTATGTTTAATATTGAAATATTATAACTACATAAGTGAAGATTTTAAGGAAAGCTGTGCAAGCTTTCTCTTTTGCTGGATCCTCCATGCAGCAGTTGTTTCCTATTTCATAAAGATTCTGTTTGGGTTTGATTTACTCTTTTCTATCCTCAGCATGGTGAGGATGCTGCTTTCTGTGTGGGCAAAGAAAAGAAACCTCTTACATTTGATAAGGCTGAACATTCCCATGTACAAATGTGATGTGTAATTAAAGGGATGAAAGAAAAAGACACTTTAAATTAGCTTAGGTGAATGCAATGTCAAGTAAATGAGTGAGAAACATATCTTTAAGTAACAAAACCCCCCACAAACTAGAAATGTTTCTCAATGGTCTTCTGTTCTCCAGGATCTCACTTGTGGCAGAGATGGGACCAAATTTTCTTCCTACCATTTCTATGTGTTTGCACATCTCCTTCCACGAGTGACAACATTGATTGTCCTGATTTTTTCTCCTAGGACAGAGGAAATTGCTTGCAGTTGCAGGACTGATTGGCTCATTGCAGCACTGAACGTATTTTTTTCTGTTTTCTGGGCCAGAAACTGGGCACTAGAGTTCAATACAGGAAATATTTTAATTACTGGAGAAACTATTTGTAAGCTTCCTAGTAACAGAGAAAAATGACACATAACTTTAGATAAGTGGTTTTCAGTATCTGGTTTATGACCACAGTGGTCCATAAGCTGTTCCTGAGGCATTTGCTGATTGTAACTGAGACAAGAAAATCTATTTAATTTGAAATGAATTTCGGCCACAGCTCAAGGAAGTGGGAAGACTTCTGTGGAATTGTAGGGCCCTGTGTCAGCTGTGTCTGCTCTCACTGGGCTCAGAATGGCAGATGTATGGAGGTCTAGTAAAACATCAATTTTTGGCCTCTTGTTAGGAGTGGCACTGTGTATCAGAAAAATAATTGCAGTTAGGAGAAGTTTTTATTACTGAAATTCATCTTCTGTTCCACTTTCTTTACTAAGAATATGAGTTTTAGGGATTTAGTGGCTAAAATTTGAGAAAGCAGAGTGGCTTAGAGCTACAGGACAAGGGCTGACAGCAAAGTTGAAGACATGCAAATCAGGGACTTAAAATCGGAGAATTCAGTGTTACTTTTCTATTGTTTTTCCATCAAATGTTTGGCAGCAGGGGTTTACCTGGATTTGTATTTTATGACATGAAAATATTCCACAGGGCAGCAGTTTTGGGGGGAAAAGGAGCCTGTCAGTAGTATGAAGTTAATCCTGGGGTTTCAAATATTTGGCAGTTAAATAGCTGAGAAATTCACCTCTTAGCAACTTCTTTTCTCTCTTTACTGTCAATCTCATGTCAAAGTGCTGGGAGCTTAAAGGTTTTGGTGTTGAAGTTTATTCTGCATCCTTTTCTCAACAAAGGATCAGGTAAAATAGGGAAAGGGAGATATCCTTTTGTGTATGAAAACAGAGCTGAATTGCTTAATGTGTGAGTCAAAATGAGCTGGTGGTTTTAAGGGGGTCTGATTCCAGGGATCAAGTTAGGAATCCTGTTGAGTATGGAATATGTCTCAGAAATGTCCCTTTTGGTCTCACTTCCATAGGAATTGGGTGAAAGATTGTACCTTTGCAGCATAAGTGTATTTTCTTTTTTTCTTCTCTTCCTGATTTAATTCTAGAAGAATGCAGGCATCCTGACCAGACAGTAAATTTGGATTAACTACAGTGAACACATTTCAGCTACTCCAGGTTCACAACAGTACAAAAAGAGTCCTAAAGTGATGGATATTGTTCTGTGCTGTGCCGTGGAACACCTTTTTCAATGAGCAGAAAATGAGTCAAATGGGAAAGTGAGAATATTGGAGTTGTGATGTAGGAATGACCTTTCAGGACTGTTGGGAATGGTGTTTTATACTGGAGGTGGGCTGATGGGACACATACACTGAAAAAGCAGGATAAGTGTCACTGTTGGTGTGAAACCCTTGCTGACTGCCTTGAAAAAGAAACCCCGATGAAACTGTGAGAGGAGAGTGAAAGAAATAAGAAATCTTACCAGGATCTGGTAATTCTTCTGTCTGTCTCTGGCACTGTTCCTGTGGCAGATTGCCCTCAGCTTTCACATTGTCCCTCAGTTTCTTTGGCTCAAAAAGCTGTAGTGACAAGTCCCCTCTGTAGAGGAGACTCATTATCTTCTCTGGAACTTCACAGGATGTACCTGGAAGAAAGACAAAAGTCATAGAATGGGTTTGGTTGGAAGGGACTTTAAATTTCATCAAGTTCCAAGCCCTGCCATGGGCAGAGCCATCTCCCAGTGACCAGAGGCTGCTCAGAGCCTCATCCAGCCTGGCCTTGGGCCCTGTGCTGGGACCCCAGAGCTGGATGTGAACCTTCTCCCCACACTTGCTACTTTACTCATGACCCATCAGAAAAATTGGTAATAATGATTTCTTTTGTTACCTTCTCTTCTTTCAAGTGACAAGAATTCCACCTTTTTTTTTTTTTTTTGCAGTTGTACGAGGTGTCAGGTAATTCATGTCAAGAAGCTATTGTACAGGTGATGAGGGTTTGACAGGGTAGGCTTCCCAACAGGGCATTCTCATCTCTTTTCTGTAGATGCAGTATCTTTGAGAAGAAGGAAGGAAAAAAAAAAAAAAGACCTCTTTGAAACAGAAAAGTTTTTGAAAGTTGGTGTTTCACAAAAAAAGTCTGAATTACTTCCAGGATTTTCTTGAGGTTTTCTGGGGTGTCTGTTTCATAGAATTTTCATTAGAAAATGAAACTACTTTTCTGTAAGTTTTCTAGCTGATTTTTTAATTTCTGACTTGCAGTTTTGGTACAGCAGTACATACATGCCACCAAAAGAGAAAATATTTCCTTAAATAATTGTGCTTTGTACCTTATACTCTGTATCGTGATTTAGGGGAAGTTCTCTTAGCTATAAATCAGTATCTGTAACCTCTGGGAAGTTTCTCTCGAAAGGCCAGTGCCCTGGATCCTGCACTCCAGAGTACTTTACAGGGGAGTGATAAAAGAGTGAATTTTATTTACAGACAATTGTTGAACACTGTTACAGTTTATCAGTTTATCAGTTATCACAAGAACAAGAATAATCAGAGTGAGAAAAGATAAAAGCTAAGCTAGATCGTATGCAAGCAGAACAAATCAAGAGACCTTGAATTGTCAGACTGATGCAATCAGGAAAAGATCATGAATGTGGTTTGAAAAGTATCAGACTTTTCTTTAAAAAGGAGGGTTACCTTGTTTTCTTTTGGGACAGAGAATGATGGGAAAGTGGCTTCTTCAGAAAGGGATTCTTGCACACTGTTCCTGTTTTTCTCCAAAGACCCTAAAATTGGTAATTTGGAGAACAGGAGAACTTGGAACAGAAGCTAAACTTATTCTGAGTCTGTCTCTGGAAGTGCATTTCCTTTTCCATTGTGCACAGAGGCAGAGGACTGACCCCTGTGTTGTTAAACTGCAGGTGGGATCTGTGAGTGCTCCCACAATGAATCTGATTCTCTGGTCATCTCCTGACTCCAGGTCTAATGATGCTAATGCTAAAACCAAAAAATATAAGGGAAGAATAAGTTCATCCTGAGGTCTTTAAAGAAGTAAAGATGGTAACCAGTTTAGAAAGTCCCTCAAATGTTTGCAGACAAAGCTGGGAGAATGTTACATTTATGATTTACCTTTATAATCCGCTGTGGGAGACTTGAGGATGGTGTGGGCTTCATGAACTTTGGTCTGGAAAAGTGGGAACGATTTGAGGTTCTTATGGAATAGCAATGTTTTTAATAGGCTGGAATGTGTGGTCAAGAGAAATTACTGTACAGGAGACACTGGGAGGTGATAATCAATTACCCAGTCAGACTGAAACCTGCACCTCACCCCATGGACTGGCACATTGTGTAGAGCCAAAAGACTTCCTGGAATTCCTGTTAAATTTCTTTGACATAATAGAAAGTAAAGAAAGGGGAGGTATTGCTATTTAAAAAAGTTTGGATAACTTCTGAGATTTTAGGTAATTGGTGCCATTAAAGTCGTTACTGCCATGAAGTAGATGATCTGCTTATTTCAGTTGTCTTGAAAGTGATGGATAGACATAGGTTAACAGCTGCAGCAAATGCATAGAGATGATTCCCCTCTGCAACAGCTTCTTGTGTTCAATTATAATTCTGTAACTGCTATTTCCATTCTGGAAATCCATACATGCATGTGAAGAGAAGTCCATATGCATTCATGATGTGACGTGTGAAACAAACAGAACTTCTTTTTGCAGGAATATTAAGAGTAATGACCAATTGCAAGCAAAGCAGCTTCATGTCACAAATTTCAAATAAAAGAGATATCAGCTTTAAAGTTCACAGTCTTGCAGTGAATTTAGATACAGAATTATGCATACAGAGGAGAAAACTATCTAGAAATCTACCATGTCACATCTTGCTACAAGCAAGTGATAATCCTACACAAGACAGAGGTGTAACTCTGGAGCTGTACTGATAGAGCATCCAAACAATCCTATCAGCTGAAGCAAAAGCAACCAAGTTACTATGGCTGGTATAATTGAGATCATAATCCATCTGCTGCTCTTTTAAAACCATTGGGACATAGAATAGTGATGGATTAAGTTGTTGTCTTACAGCAATTTTACCATGCTTTAATTCTGAAATGAAATCAACCATAACTTTATTCTTCAGGAAGGAAATCAAACCCAGAGATACTGGTCATGGTGACTCTTGTGATGGAAGCTCAAGGTGTCGCTTTTGCTTTATTCTGGATTTGTAAAACTATTTTGCAACTTGTACAGATAATACAGCAAGCATTAGAAGTAGCTCTGCTAATTTAAATAGCTCTCTATTTGTTGGAAGGGAGAAGGTATTTGTCACTAAATGTTTTCATGCTTGCCTGGACAGCGTGGTTTCATGGACAGGATAGAGGCTTGAGTAAGGGTTATGTGGACAGATCAAGAGCCCCAAGTTTAGGCATTACTTGAATTTTTGATTACCAGGTGTGAAACTCAGTTATTCTCCTATGCTTTGTGTACAAAATCCGTATCAGCAAAGCAGTGGATATGCTTTGGTTCTGATTTTCTGGGATGTTTGTACTCTTTTCACATCTGTTTAAATGTAGAGGATCACAGGTAAATTATGGGTCATATTTTAATCCTACTTGAAAACTGAGAAGTCCTTAAGCTGTTAACAAAGTTTTTGTGTGTTCAGTATAGAATTTTTCCTGACAAAAATAAAGGCACTAACAGTCATTCTGGGTGGTAGAAAAATTATAGCCATAGGGGGAAAAGCAGAGAGGAAGAGGCTCAGTCAAAGCACAACCAGAGCTGAATCCATCAGAGCAGTACAAGCAGGGGAACAGGGCTCCAGTTAAATGGAGATGAAGATTCTGACTTTAGGATTACTAATGTCCAGCTTTGATATCAGGCTAATGTCCTTTTGAATCTTGAAAGATTCATCATGTCAAGATCCCTTCAGCAGCATTTCCTGCTTGTTTCCTGCATGGTTTCCCTTGGCTTTTAGCTCTTATGTTAGCATAAGGAAGGGTTTGACAGAAAAAGGCTCGTGTTGCCTCTTTTGGGGACCCTGCTGCAGAAGGTCTTTGTCTGTAGATGGGACAGTTTGCACAGGTAGATCATGTTTCTGTGATTTGCTGCTCCAGCTATCTGACAGAGTGGAAGGTTGCAGCTCTCAAGGTCATTCCAGAGTATCTTGTTTCATTTCAGAGTTTTATTTTATTTAGTGGGCTTGGATGTTTGTGAAAGCAATTTTTATGTGCTGAGGATTTTTCTGAGTTTCATTACCTGACAGAGTCTCAGTTACATTTCTTCAAACACTTGTGATATTATGCTCTAAATCCTTCCCTTAGCCTTGCTGTCAATAGGGACACAGAAGCCTCTAGATCTTTTGCCATTTTATTTCATGGGGACATGAATTTCTGTGCCAAAACCAAGCAGGAGAACCCATCTACAGTGCACTGTGGGACAGGCACAGCACCAGATTTGGTGCAATATCCTCTCCTGGCTCTGCACAGGGCCACAGTTGGGACTTTTGGAACTGCTGCAGGGAATGACAATCAGGTGCTGGAAAAGCTTTACCCGGTGCAGTGTTTTTGACACAGTTCAGTTTCATTGATCCTTCAGAGACTTTATTGCCTCATTTGTCCCTTGACACACACGACTTCAGAGTGCTGCAAACTGGAACTGTGCAGGTAGAAACTTCTGGGTTCCATTTTGAACGTTGCACAATTTGCAGTGAAATCCAGGCTTTGCTGCTGTTATGGGAGAGAGTGTGATATGTGCAGCCTTCCTGTAATACATGGGAAACAATTCTGAACCCACTGGGAGAAAGATAAAAGGATATGGTGTTGGATATGGATGTAGGATATGGAGGATGTGGTGTCTTTTTCTTGCAAGTTCTGTTAGGAGCACTTATGAGGGAGGTGGTAAGTCAAAATTCTATTCTTTTCTTTCTGCTTAGTGGAAGGAAAGTATTCAGATTTTCTCAATTTAGGTAAAAAGTAGAGTTGGACTTGGATGAAACACCAACTTATTGACCAAAATGCTGGACTGCTGCATCTTCTATATCTTCTGTCAGTGATGTAAATATAGGGGTTTTTTTTTTGCCAGAGTCTTTAATCCAATGCAAATCCCAGGTGAATATGTGGATAATTCTTGAGCTGATCAAAATGGCATTTTCCAGCAGTCTTGAATAGAGAAAAATGGCCTAGGTCTGTTTTGTGTTTTTTCTACTTTCTCTTTTCAGGGAAAAATCATTTACCAAAGCAATTGTAATTTGTGTGCATTGTTATGAATTTTTCTGTGTTATTTCATAAAGCAAGCTTTGGTAATGTGCTGTTCTTTCAAGATGTGGGTCTGAGTCAACTATGAGGTTAAAATAGGGAATGCAAAGAGCACAAAAACTTGGTGTGATTTGGTGGACTGAGGAAAATGTTGTAAACACAACTTGTGGTATTTAGCAGGTGGATCTCTTTCACAAAGGAAGTCTTTATGAAAATTGGAGTGACTTCCTGCAATCATTGAATAATTAGAACTGATCCAGCAGTTCAGTGCTTACTCCTGTTTAGTGTCACCCTCAGATGTGTTTGTGCAAGAGCAGAGTTTGGAGGCAGAATGGAAACTCACACTTTTATGTCATTCTTACAAGAACTAGAAGAATATCTGCAGGAATGGACCAATTTTAAACATTTTTTTTTTCTTTCAATTTTCTTTCATTCGTTATCCTCCCAGCTCCTGTCCAAAGCCAGATTTAAATATATTGAATTCACTGTGTGGTGGGCAAAGCTACAATGTTCCTTAGCTTTTGCCTCCCTGGATATGAAATCTGTTCAGGGAATTCTTTACTGGATGGTAGCAATAGGTAGAAATTCTGCTCATATTCCTGACAGAGTGAATGAGCAGAGGGTTGTGAATGGACTTGTGTCCTGCTGTGCAAGGAGAGAGATTGATGGTCACATTTTCTGCTGGTTCAGAACAGTCTAAAACCCTCCAGGCTGTTTGGGAACTGATCTCAATTCTTGGCACAAGCACGAAATGCTTTTAGTTTTAGGTACAAATTTTAGGTAATTTGTACATCTAGCAATATCCTCTGTCCTCTAAATCTGTCAAGATACAGGCCCTGAAATGCCCTGCTGGATAGAGCTGCACCAGCACCATCAGGGGTGGTGATCTGGAGCTGCAGGGGCTGGAGCTGAGGGCAACATTAGGAATGTCTGTGAAAAAAGAGACCAGGCTAACACAGGTGCTGAGGCTGCCTGGAGCAGGAAATTAGGGGGATTGATTTTCAGAATGAAATGCAGTCTTAGATGATCTATTGAGGATTAAAAGAAACCAGGCATCTTTTTCCTGTCAGTTCTCTAATTATTCTAATTGGAAAGGGAAGAGGCTATTGTGAAGGATAACATAAACACCTGAGAGTGCACTTAAACACAAGTAGCACTGAAAAAATGCCAACTCGTTCTCAAGTGTGCACTTGTTCTATGACTAGAAGTTAGCCCTGAAATTTGCATAGCAAAAGGTTCAGCCTAAGTGGCAGCACCAGAGTGGAATACATTTAATTAAAGGCAACAGCAAAGGTAAATGATACTCTTTTATTATTTTTCTTTTCTTCATTTTTGCTTTGCTTTGCTTGATTAGGAGCTACTTGTTCCAGGAACAGGTGAACAGAGCAAATCTGTTTAGCTCACAAGGGCATAAAGGGAGGGAGGGATCGGAGCTTTTGGATGTTCCAAGGAAGAGCAGGATTTCCCCAAGCTGCCATCTGCATTGTAACTCATATCTTGGAGATCAGCAAGGCCTCATGACAGCACTTCAAGAGTGAAAAACTGTTTGCCAGGATGGCTCATGTGCACTCCAAAAATAGGGCCATGTAAGAAGTCTCAAGGAAATTCTTCTGTAATTATAAAGGATTCCAGTTTGAATTAAATGAGTTCAGTGAAAGCTAGCTTGAATATTAAGCCTGGATTTACTACTACGTGTGGGGAATTGTTTTGCTGCCATTCCCGACCTTCTTTTCCCCACCTGAAAAGTATGGCCTCCTTTCCATTTCTATTGTTCTTAACAGCATATCATGCCATATGTGAAATTGTTCAAAACTTGACACTTATAGGAGACTGGGAGGGAGAAGATATACAACAGACTATGTATATTAATATCCACTAATAAAAATGCCTTAAAAATCCCATTGGTTCTTAGTGTTGGTCACTGTTGGGCCAGAATTTAAAGAATACTCATATTAAATAGACTGATATTGTCTTTCAGTATTAGGCCTTCAGGATCTAATAGTTTTACATAACCATTACCAAGGTGTGGAGCCTCTCACATTCAGTCTTACAGAACTTGTCTGGGAAAGTTACCATATCTAATTTTTAAGGATATTTGATCTATTCTTTTCTGCACAATGATCACAGCAGGACAGGATTCTAAGCCCCACACCATTTCCTCAAATATACAGCACAACTGAAGTCTCACAGAAAGTCAGTGTCTGTTACCTGCAATCAGCACAGTCAGTAACCTGGAGTTAAAATATCTTTAAAGGACAGAAGTCAGCATAAATGTTTCTTAGGTCTTTAAAGAAATATGCTGGTGAAGATAGTGTTGGTTTTGTTCTTCCAGGGGAAGAATTTGATGGGGTTCATGAGAACCTGTGACAATGACTTCAGAAAGTTTCACAGAACTGTTGCAGAACCTGTTGGAGTTAAAGAGGGGCAGTTTGGGGTGCTGCTGTCAGCCAGGAGTCTCTTAAATACTTGAGGGAATTCAGGACTGTTGATTCTTTTCTTGTTGGTATTAAAATGGAGAAATGAAGACTGGAACAGTAGCAATAGAGGAAAGGCTTAGATGAGGCTTCTGTCAGTTCCTGCTGAGTGGCTGCGAGTGACACTGCAGCATCTGGAATTAATCTGATCTCTCCAGGGTCTGTGTCCCCACACATGGCCTGAGAGTGTCTTCCAGGGAAGAGGCATAAAAGGTTTACTGCCAGTGTCCTTGGCTCTGCTGGAAGTGCTTCAACAGGTGTTTATTTTTGTCTTGTGTTTTACAAACAGACAAAGCAAGGCCACTGCACCGTGGGTCACCCTTCACCACAGCTCTGCTGGCAGAGCTTGTTGGTAGAGAGCAAATTAATTGTGTTTTATTTTTCTTCTACAGAAAAGTATCTTACCTCTTTAAGAAACAGGTAAATTTGAGAGATGGAAGAAATAAATTATTCTTTACAAACATGCAGAATGCTGTTGCTGACAGTGACATCACTACTTGGGGTTTGAGAGCTGTTGGCTACAGCTGAACTTCTGATCATGCACTCTTTAAGGATATATGAACTTTATTAATATTTGCACTTGTTCCAGTCTCTGTGAGTTTATGAGAGAAATTGCAAAATTCTCTTACTCTGAACTCTTGTGATCCCTACTCTTGTGATCTTGCAGTGCTTTCTGGAACAGCCCTGGAGGGCTAACACATCATTTGGAGATGTAAGCTCATAATGTTTTGTTTCCAAATCCGTGAAGAAAAATAGGCAGAGAGCAATCTCTGCTTGGGAGGGAATACCCTGACGTGATTTATAAATCCACATGGATTAATCTATCAAGTTCTGATTTATGAAATGTATTATGTTGACCAACTGTATTACTTTACTGATTCAAAAGTCTTGAAATTAGTATGAAAACCAGCAATCCATCATAACATTGAATTATATGCCAGTGATGCATAGCAGTATCTCTCAAAATGCTTGATTTGTGTTCACCCTTTTTGTTAGTAAAATTCATGTTACCTAATAATACCCTTAGAAAATTATGTTAATATACTTGATGGACAGAATTCATTGCTAACTTTCTAGGCTTTTCATTAAGGCAAAAAAGGTTTACCAAGCTTTTGAATTTGTCAGTTTGATGTAGCTCTCTGCTTAAGCAATTTCCCTCTAGAAAAGAGTAATCTTTGGTCACTCATATTTTTAAAATCAGTGACTGTTTCTAACAGTGGATCTTGCAAGTGATTATTATTGCTAGAACCTGGGAGAACAAAGGACTGAAAGTTCAAGCAGAGGTTGAAGTTTTTGCATATCAGCAATGGTGTGGGTCCCCTACTAATATTGCAGAGGTATCAGAAAAGGAATTTTGGCATCGAATAATTGAGTTGCAGTAACACCTGAAGAAAGGCTGTGGATGTAAGACCTGGGCCAGCAGAGAAAACAATACAGCACAGCAAGGGCCATGATGGATGAGATTTTGAGCCTGATGAGAGAGCAGGACAGAAATAAATGCAGGGAAAGTTTCATGTTGCTGACTGGATGAGCATTGGTTCAGGATTATTTGATGTAAATCTGAGGAAACTCCAGTATACCAGTCCTTCCTTTTCTATATGTCAGAATATTTCTTGGGGTTTGTACTGCAGCACATTTTAACAAGTGAAGTCAGCTCCTTTCCTGGTCCCAGTTCTGAGTGACTCCATTCTGCTCTGAGTGTTTACTCTGCCCATCACTGTGATAACACAATGTCCACCACCTTTACTTTCCTGATGTGGATGTAGATGCTGTGAAACTAAATCTGCCCTGCACAAGATCTCACTGAGGCACCACTGGGTCCTGGTTAATTGGATGTTGTATTCATAAGTAAAGTCAGCACTGTGAATCACCAATCTTTATTCTTATTTCATTACATTGCTGCTGTTTTATTTCATGGGTACCTATGCCTGTGCAACTGAGATCACACCTCCAGTCTGGTAGATATGTAGGGTGAGATGGGTGAGGTGGTGTCTGTGCCCAAAGAAAATAGTGCCTGAAGGAGGAATAGAAGAGAGAACATGTAGGAACTCCTCAAGAAGGTTTTGTATTGTCTTACTGTATGCCTCAGTTACTTTTTGACAGTGAAGACAGCATTGGATGAAATCTGATATGTTCCCACTGTCAGAAGAGTTGAAAATCTCTTTCAGTACATTTGGTATACGAAATATATCTGTAAGGATGATGCAGTTTGGCAAAAATAGAGCATACTGGGCAGGCAATTATTTTATTTATTATAATTGTCTTGCACATAAACACTGTTCCAGTGCAAGTCCAGGTATATCCAGATAAATCAAGAAGTAACTTAACTTGATACTGGTTCTCTCAATTTCCTAATGACCCTGCACAAACACATGGGGATGGTTAAAAAATACAATGTACAGGGACTGTGTGACCAAGGGCATCTCTGTGAGGGACTTATCACAGAGGAAAGTACAGAAATCAATTTACCTGACCAAAGACCTGAAAAGTAAGGAAGATATTTCGGTCAATCAACAGAAGTGGCACTGGGAACTGGGTCTTCAGAGCCTTACTTCTTCAGCAACAAAACCTAAGGCTTTAGATTCCTTTCTAATAACAAAGTCATGGGACTTACAACCCTTGGTTCATCATTATCTAGAAATTATCTAGAAATAGATTATCTAGAAATTATCTAGATTTAGATTTATTTAGATTTAGATTATTTAGATATCTAAATAGATTAAATCAGCAAGAAAGCAGAATTACTTGATTAACTTCTATATTTTAATAACTTGTGGTCTTGAGGCTCATTGAAAAAAACACTGAAATCAGAGCAGCTCCACTGAACTTGGAGAAGGCTCTTGAGCATTACATTATTGCTGCACATTTTTTTACCTGTGCACTTAACATTGCCATTTAGTTCTGGCTCTTAAGTGCTTGCTCCACATTGGCATAATGTGCATTATCTACAAACTGAAGTCTGGCAGCTGAATTTGTACAGCTCTGTGGAGGCTCAGCCCTCAATCAGTATTCTCTCAGCACAGGCTGCTGGCTGCTCTCAGCAGCAGTGTATGGCAGGCTCTCCCTGCAGCTGCAGTTTGCTGAAGCTGCATCCACAGCACAGCTTCCTGAGATGGGATTTTTTCCTCTTTCTCCTTTTGTAGATGGCCCAATTCTTCCTTTTTAAAGGCTGAGACTGATTACAATGGGGTTCAGACTGAGCTGTCCTGAAACAGCTCCTGCTATTTCAGCAGCAGCAGGAATAAATTAAAATAAGCAATACCATTTTCCCCTTCCATGGCTATGTAGTCCTTCCAGTGAGTGAAAAGCCTGCATCTCCTTGTAGCAATGGTGAATTCAGTTTGTTTCTGTGTACATGAATATGTAATAGCATGAGAGGGGATATATGCTTCATACAGTTGGTACTGCCCCATTTGTACCCTCCTCACAAACAGAACTCCAAAACAACTGGTATGGCACAGGGTCCCTGCCTGCAGCCTTTAACTGTGACCAAAAGTGACCAGTTCATCGTGCTGACAGTCAGAAATAACACCAAATGCATTGCTCTGGCACAGAGCTTCTGTGAGTGTTTGGGATAGTCATGAAACACCTCTGGATTGTGCTGCATTTGGGAGATCCTCGGTGTGATAGGGACATCCTGTGATAGATTAACTGAAAACATGTACCTGGGACTTGCAGATTTTCTCTTTTATAAAGCAGTTAAGCAAAAGGTAAAACATGCAATTCTGTGGGCAATACCACAGGAATCTGACTGCTCTTTAACAGTGTTTCAGGTGCAGAACTGGATTGTCAAAGCAGCATCAAATTTACCCCCACAATGATGTTTCTGATATCACTTACATGGCTTGAGTGTCAGTTTGATTCAACTGCCATACTGTGGGGTTTTCTTTTTCTAAGTATTTTGTTCATTTTACCTTCACATGTGCTGTCCCTCAATTGTATTCTCAATGATAGCTTGAATTGCTAAAAGGCCTTACTAGGACTTAAAGCTGCACTAAAGTACACTTCAAGATGTGTACCAATGTCACATTGGAAGCTTTAATAAGCCAGGATTTTATCCATGCACACTTTTATATGTATAAAATCCTGGCATACACATCCAGTCATGAGATTCTGTTTGCACTGCACCAGCTAATGCAAACATGGGGCACTTGCAAAAGAAATCAAGGTGGCTGAGATAGTTTTTTAAAATCTCTAAATAACACATGTTCTGAGGCATTTTGTCCTCAAAAAAAAATAAAAAATCATGGAGCTTCTATTTTTGCTCCTAACTTCCCTTCAGTGATGTGTTGTATTTTGAAATTCAAAACTGTGTAAGAAAATAGTAAAACAACTTGGCTAAGTAAATCCTCCTGTCAGGATCCATTTTGCCCTGATCTGTTCTTGAGTGTCCCCAAAGTTTGAATTTATTTGCTTTGGAGATAATTTCAGTTCCCTGTTGTGTTTGAGAACTAAGCCCAGCCTTTAGGGAAAATGGAGGGACAGTATGACATTTATTAGCCCAGCTGTTTAATGCACTCACCTGTTCCCTAGGTCTGAAAGGCTGGGCTTTTATTCTCTCCTAGCTCTGAAATATGAGGATGGTATAACAGATTGTGAAAGCTGAAATGGTAGGACGAGTCTTTTAATTCCTTTCCTTGTTATTTTTTTAAGCACACTTTAAAGAAATCCATAAAGCCTAATGTGTAGTGCTTGAAACTCATCTATTGTGTGGTTACTACATTGATCACAGCCTTTCACCTCCCAGCTGGGCACCGAGCTGGTAAAGAAAGAGTTTAAATATGATCTTCCTGACATTAACAAGGCAACTGAATTATGTTTCAAAGGGATGGAAGGAAATGCAATTTTTGAACATCTCTGTGGTCAGGAGGAGGTGAAATTTTAGAGCTTTTTCTCTTCTTTCTGCAGCTTAGTATCATTTCTGTGTGATTCCACTGCAGTTAGGGGATGTAGAAATGCAGTGGGAAAGGCACCCAGCCCTTCACTTGTGCCTTTGCAGCAGGAAGGAGCAGAACAAGACTGATTCACGAGGGAGAAAATTCCCTGCCACTGGCAAGAAGTCATGGTCTCCCTGCCACCTTCAAACAGGAGGGTCTGGTTCCTCACAGGGGGAGCTGGGTGAGGTGGTCTCATGAGTGCAAAGCTCAAGCAGAGAGAGGATTTGTCTGGTGGGCTTTAAAAAACAACAACCCTGCAACCTCAGGCTGCATTGATGAGTCCTGGTGGAAAGAATGCAACACTCCAGGGTTAACTGGACTGTGCCACCATATGGTGAGCACTTCTCAGGGATGAATAATCACCCCTTGGGAACAGGAAATTCCTAGAGGTGAATGTCATTGGTCATGTGGGAATGGGATAGGGTTGTAAGGCCACACTGAAATTTGAAGTGCACAGGTAGTATTGTCCTCTGGGATTTCAGGCTGTACCTGTTAAAAGGGCTCTTCTGTTAAAAAAATATTTTTAAGAATATTGACATCACCATTAATTTGCATTCTTTAAGCAAAATTCCCCCTTAAAAAACTCAGAGATATGGAACAGAAAGGAATCTTTTCCTAAAGCTGCCAGTAAACAAACAGCCAGTTTTCATGGTGATTCATAGCTGAGCTTGAATGTAAATATAAGGAGGACAGTCTAGATTGTGTATGTAAGTGATCTTATAAAAATGTTCCTTTGTAAATGACCATTTATTGTGGTTACTAGAAATGATTTGTGGCACTTCCCAAAGACTGAGTCCCTTATTTTGTGTGCCCACAAAAAAAAGTGATGGACGTTTATGTGTATAATTTAAACAGTACATCTCGCCTGTGGGCAACACTGCATTTTAAATTTTTACCAATTATGTCTGTCACACCAACGCTCTCACTGCTGATGTTTTTTAGCAACGCAATAATGTCCCTCAAACTGAAACAGCAGGTGTAATGGCAAGAAACAAGCTGCTGAATATCTCCCAGAAGGAAAGACCTTTTCAAGTTTACTTCCATGAAGAATGGTAGGCAACTTGGTGTGGGGAAATTGCTCACGGGTTTGCAAGAGACAAATTCTGAGGGAGATGTGTATGATGCAGTATCCTCTAAGATGAGCTTTTCATCATGTCTACAGCAATTTCACTGACTTGCTGAGGGTCTGGTGAAGCACAGTAATAGACTTTCACTGCTGGAGAAAAGGCTGCTTGTCATAATGTGGCAAATGGTTCAACTTCTCTTTTTACCAGACAGGGGGGACTCCTCTCATTTGTGTAATGGCTTTTTAAAGTGGGTGTAAGGCATATCTGTATTCCATTTACTCTCTTTTGATTCCACCAGAGTAAGTAAAGGCCTTAGTGAAAATGAAAATCAAAGCCTCATAAGCCTTGAGTATCCCTTTTATTAAAGTCATTTCAAGTCATTGTGGTTTCAAATACATTTTGTTGTATACAGAAGATCTTGTGCTAAATAACTGGGATATTTAACATGGCAGGGGCTTTTTGAGGAATCAAGAACTTAGAGACATAAGAATAATAGAGAGATGTATATGTGGCTATTAAACTGTCATGAAAAAGATTATTGAATATCCCCAGGAATTGCTGTAGAAACCAATTCTCCACTCCAAAGTTCTCCAGAAATGTAGGTCAGGCACTAGAAGCTAATCTCAGAGGCTTTTCCTGCCAAGTGAAACGAGCAGGCTGCAGTGTTGAGAGCCTGGGTGTGAGAGGACTTACCAATTGCTCAGGGCAAGAAGGAAGTGAACTTGGGTACCAACCAAGAACTGAAATGGAATAAAAGCTCAGGACAGGCAGTTAGGCAATTTAGACACGTGGGAATTAATTGTTTGAACATTAGAGTAGAGGAAATAAGGGATTAGAACTTGGAAGAAGATAGTGGTTGGAACCTGATTAAATAGCCTAAACAAATCAGGTGCCTTTCTATGCCTGGAGGAAGAACAGAAAGACAAGATCCAGTTGAAACTTTTTCAATACTGAATAAGGATTTTGTTATGCCAGAGTATGGATGCCAAATTTTCCTGGGAGAATAGAGGAATTAGGAGAAGTGGTTTTGGAACCTAATTCTTATGTAGGCTAGAGAATCTGATAAAAAAGCATTCGAGGTTCTCTGGCCCTGCTGTAGTGATGACAATGAAAATTGATCCCATGCATTCCAGCAGCCCTCACGTGTGAGTTGCATTTTAATTAGCTTAGTTTTTTCACATTGTCCTCTTCCTAGTCTGCTGCATTGTGGAACACAGCTCCTTGAAGGAGTCTGTGCTAGAGAGGTAGATCTAGCCCCTTTCTTACCGTGTAGAATGTATTGACCTTTCAAAATAATTATATTTTTTAAAATTCTGTATTTGTGAGTTTCCGAAGCAATGAAGCTGCAGTTTCTCAGCAGATGATCTCTCTGGCAGATCTGCAGTGCATATGGCAACTATTCAGTTTGCTGTATCCTCTCTCAGCTGATGAACTGCTGTGCTCTCTCTCCTTTTTTAGGAGGGAGAGGCCCTCTCACCCCTCCTGCAGCCCTTTCCCCTGTTGGGGTGGGTGTTGGGTACTGCACACTCAGGGGAGCCTCAGCTCCTGCAGCAGGGCATGAGGAAAGGGGCACTGGTCCCGCTGAGAAGGACATTTCCTGAATGCATTTATATTAAATATATAAATATATATTTATATTTAATGTATTTATATATTTATATATATATTTATATCTATAAGTGCATATTATATTTCATAGCACCTCGAGCTGCTGCCCTGGGGAGCTCTCAGGTGCTTCATATTCTGAGTGTAGGGGGACAGGCCAGCTCCCAGAGTTTCTGCAAATGGTAAAGACAAAGAGGTGGATTCATGAGCTGGGCTGACAGCAACACAGCAAACAGGGCAATTCCAAAAGAGGAAAACACAGAGGGCTCCCAGCCAGCACTGCCTGACCCTGCTGTGCTGGGGGATCAGAGGGATGCAGGCTGGAGGTGGCGAGTGACAGGCAGGCAGAAAGGGGTTGCATTTCCCTCCTGCTTCCTGCAGTGGCTCCCAGGAGCAATGCAGTGGTGCTGGGAGGGTATAGGCATTGCTAAGGACTGGGAAACTCCATTCCTTCACTGTTCTCCCACTTGTTACTTCCTACACTTAAAGACAGCTCTGCTCCACTTCAGGGAGAAACTTCAGTTCTTGGCTTGGGGATCACCTTACATTGTCATAAATTTAGCCAGGTTATTGTAGTGCTCTTTGATGTGAGGATCTCCAGAAAACCTACAAATAATGATTAATGTGCATGACAGCCTCGCAAAATAGAGTAACTAATCTCATTTTACAGGTGGAATAAATGAGGCCCAGGAGCATTGCTGGTCTGATTTTTTCAGTGGCACCCTATGGGATGGGTGGGTGCCTGGAATTGCTGAAAATCCAATACTAAGCAATGAGTCCTAGGCCACACAGCAAGCTGGTGGCAGCAGGGAGAAGAAATCTAATCCTGGCTCTCAGTCTTCCAAGCAAACCACCAGATGACACTTAAAAAGCACTTCTGGGGACGAAGAGTACAATATAATTATTGCTTCCAGTGTAAATATTTTCCTCCTAAAGTCAAGCTTTTCTTTTTTATTACCACTGACTTTATTAAGCCCATGTGATTGTCTTTGTTTAAGCTGTTACAGTGTGCATCATTGAAACCATGTAAAACATCCAGAATTTATGTAGTTAAAATACCTTACCCACTTTATTGAATCATCCTCTTAGAAAAACATTGTCTTTGGAATTCCCATAAAGTTAAAACAACCCTTAAATGTAGCTACCTGTGCATGAGCATCCCTCTTGTTGCTGCATTAGTGCAGATGGCTTGTGGACCATGCTGTGTCCAGTTTTGATCTCAGCAATCTTGTTTAGCTTTTTGTTGAGGAATTGAACACAGCCTGAAGCTTCCCTCTGCAGGGCAGCCCCTGTACCTGGTTCCTTTCATGGCCATGCAGTGTTTGGTGCTGTATTTGTGTCTCTGGGTTTCAGTAAGAAGTTAATGGTGGGATGAGGGAAGGGCAGAGTGATTGGCAATGGAAGTCACTACATCAGCAGAAATCCCTAGGTAATCTGAATGTGGAACAAAACCGAGAAAAGAGGAACAAATTTTGTAAAACAGTGTATTTGGTGTGTTATTTATAGATATTAAGAGACTGGCAAGGTGATCCTGCAAATGCCAGGAAACAGAAAGGGGCTGGAGTGCAGTCCTTGTCATAATTCCGCATTCTTTCACACATATATGCACTCTTTGTTGCTAGAAAACCAATAATTATAGAAGCAAAGTTTAGACAGTGATGGAACGTTAGGTGATGATCACTGTACCAGAAGAGCAGGGTGTTGCCTGAAGTGCTGCATGATATTGAGTCCATCCCCCTCGTGCTCTGCTCCACCCCAAAAACATGCCTGGTAATTTTTATTGGAGTAAATTAATCCACTGGTTTGATTGATACCAAACCTTGTCGAGGTTTCAGGCAAACGATTCCTGAACAGAGAAAAGATACAGGGACAAAGGAAGAAACCAAATATCTCAGAGTTGAAAACAGAGGCAAATAATTTGCTTGGTTCTTAAAAAAGGGGCAGTGTCAAGAGGAGAAGGTTCTGTATAGAAACAGCATAAACAAGGGTAACAAATGGTTTGGGGGCAGAGAATTGCACTCACACCTGGAGCTGCCTTGTTTCTAAGCAAGGATCAGACTTAGAGCAATGTTATTTTCCTTTTTGTGGTCTTGTGAAGTTTATTGTGTAGGTTTTTGGGGATGTTATGATTTAGAAGTCTCCCGCTGTGTACAGGTTCTTTATGGATATGACTTGTTTGTCTAAAATATTTCTTATTAGTTTACTAAGCCATATAATTTGAGAATACTGGATGTATTTGATTTCAAGTATTAATTCTTCTTCAAGCAAGAAGACCTTTGTTTTCACAGTTCCTTCTAGGAAATGGAAAATTTTAACAGACTTATGACCTATGTTAGAGAAAGTTCACTCTATATCGGTTTTTAACCACTGGAAATCATATTTTCTGTTGGCTATCCCCCCAGTTTAGTTGCATTTTTATAACATATGTGTACTAGCTTGCAGCACCCCTTTAACCCTGTCTTTAAAAATATGAGAATTGTCACATTCTTTGTAGCAGAAGCAAAAGGGCTTCTGTTTCCATTGCTGATAACTCTGCTTCTATCTCAGTCCATTTCACCATTATGTACTTGAACTCTCCGAGTCCACTAATATGTGTATTGAGTAGTTTTGGGGTTTTGTCTGCTTCTTTCTTCAAGTTCAGGTTGTGAGAAAGCTCAGATAGAAGACATCCAAAGAGGCTCTGGGGCATGGACTTCAGGGCTGCCTTCACATTTAATCCAAAGTCCAGGAGAGCCCTGGAGTTTTTTCCTCTCCTCCTTGCAGTGTTGTAGCTCATAGGAATGCTCAGCAAGGCAGGTCCTCTGCAGCCACATCAGGCACTGTAACCCCTGGAGGGCTGCAGCTATTCTGGTGTGATCTCCTGCTTCTCTCTGGTGTTTATCAATTCCCTGAGTGCCAGGAGGGGCCTGTAAATTGGCTGTGCACAGACCTACAGCATCACTGCTGGCACCTTTTGGGTTCAGCTGACCTCCAGTGGAGGCAAGCCCTGCTCATGTAACACTAATTTACCTTGAAACCTTGTTCAGACCTGAGCTGCCTCTCTGTGGACATAATTGGTTTTCAGATTTTTAAAGAAAGAGAACATAGCAGAGTTCACTGCATAACCAGAAAAGAGAAATAGAGATATTTTTGGGTAAAACTAATGGTCTGAACAGATCTAGAAGCTTTGTAGTTTTAAATCTGGGCACCTGCATTGCCACTCTGTTTTTCTTGCTGTCATGCACCAGGTACTGCATCTACATGAACTGTGCCTTAAAATGCATTTCCTGTATTTTTCTCCTTACTCTTTCTGGGACACTGGGGGTATTAACAGGCATCAGAATTTTTAATGAACAAGTAGAGAGAGAAGTTATTCTGCTCTAATTTCACCTCTGATATGTCTGTACACCTATACTTTTCACTCTGGCAGCCAAAGAAGGTTCATCAAAGCAGGTACTGTCATATGATCATGTGAATATTTTTATGTATGACATCCATTCTGGGTTAAGCACTTTGGGCAGAGTAGTGACTTGAAGTAAAAGATTTTTTTTTCTTCCAAAACTAAGTGAAGAAGAGGTTTTAGATAGACTGGATTGTCAGTGTGATCTAGCTAAGCATCATTTTAAGAATAAGAATCTGGGTCATGAGCCTGTGATTGTAAAATTGTAAGCGAGTCACATCCCCATGTTTATATTCACAAATGTCAGGTGCACTCCAGATCCTAATGATACCCTTTAAAGATACTCAGACTCTGTACAAAGAGTATTAGAAGTGTGGAGGTGGAAAATTAATCATAATTTTGTTGTTGTTTTTATTTGCTTATTGCTCCCAGAGGAATGAAATTAAAAAGAATTTTTCTTGTGGCTAGCCTTTAAATCAGTTTTTGTTCTTTCCTAACAGAAATGAATTCACAGTCCTCTGTTTCCAAGGAATTCTTTTGATCCTGCCTGTTGAGTTGAAGTTTATACATTGCAACTTCTATGTAAGCAATATTTCCTATCGATCTTTTAGTGATCCTATTAGTTTCTTTCATTCCCTTAATAGAAATTTTAGCAGTAATAAAAGATAGAATCAGGCAGTAATTAGAACTGTGATTAGTTATAACATGTGTTTCTTTACCAAAGCAAAAACCCAATAAAATGTAAATTAAAATAATGGAACTCTGTCTAGCTCTCTAGAATTATATTAGAACATTCACTTTTCTTTCCAAGCATTAATATATGCTTTAAAAGGCAAATGCTTTTATTATGCAAATTCAAATCACAGTGCAGTAAGTGTATTACTGTGCAAATTGTTCTTTCTTGCCCACAAACGATATAAAAAACTGAAATGACTGTGAGAGGATGTGGGTGTTTGTGCTCTCGGGTCCTGAGCCCACAAACATTTGTGTCAATAATCCTTGCTAATTAAAGTCATTACAGAGGTTTCTGTGACTTCAGTAATTTATAAAACTGAATATAAATCAAAATGTGGATCTCCATGGAATAGCTTGGGTTTTTGAACTGAGCTGTGGGATCAAGGTTTGGTCCCTCTATAAAGTGACTCAAAAGCTCTCATCACTGCAGAGAACAAAGGTCATTATAGTGGGTTGTCCCTGCCACCTCTTTGTCTCATTGCTGAGGAATTTCACAGCATCCAGTGACACCTTATTCATGATCATTGGGTCATACATGAAGGCATTTTGGTTTCCTGTGTTACCCAGGCAGATCTGGTGACTCTTCCTCATTTCACTCATTTCCAGAGAAATGGAGATCTCTCTGCAGCTGAGAGGTGGCAGGGTGTGGTTTGTCCACAGCTCTCTCAGCAGCTGTCCTCAGCCATGGTTTCCTTCTTCCTTTGATCAGCACAGCTCCCTCCCAAGGTCTGGAGCCTGGACAAAGCTTGACTATGCTAGAGCATGTTCAAGGACAACTTCTGTTTATTCTTGTTGGTGTAGGAAAGTGCTCTGAGATCAGGATCCTGTGAGGATCCTGTGGAAAGGTGGGACTCGTCCAGGGGGCTGTGGATTACAGCTGGGCTCCTTTGGCAGAAGGGACAAACCCTGTTCTGGCACAGTTCTTGGAGCCAACAGGGCACACACGTAATCAGCTCTCTCCTTCTGGCATCTGAGGGATCTTCATACAGGGGAAAAGTCAGAGCACAGTGCTAGAACATAAGTGAAGCTATTGAGTGATATAGGAGCTATGTTTTGTGGCTAACTTCTGTAAAAATGCATTTAAAACTACATAAAATGGCCTTGTCAGCTCTTCCACACAATGCTATGTAATACAAAAAGCAGCTTGGGAAAATATGATTGGAGGAAAAAAATGGGAAGGATTGTTAGTCACAGTTCTTCTCTTCCTGCTCCCACCAAACCAGTAAATATTGACATTCCATGTCTAACAGCTGCAGTTCCTGAAACTGCCTCCTCTGCTGCTTAGTGGGCTGTAGTCTCCGCACAGGCACCCAATGTCCTGCTCTGTGCTTACAGTGAGGAGAATTTCAGTTTTCAGGCACATAAATCCTCAGGTGAGAGAGTCCAGCCAGTCTGTTTAACTCTGTGTTCCTCAGCAGTGGAAATGTCAGCATTATCATAACCTAACCCTGCAGCTGGGGCAGGCAGATTGTTGGATTGGTGCCTGCCTTCATCAGCTCCAAACTTTCTCAGCAGTGCACTTTGCAGTGTAGTGTTGCTGAAACATTTCTTGTTGAAATCAGTTATTATTGCAATTCCTGACCACAGTATCTTTCACATTCTCATGAAAATGTCTTGATAACCATGAACATGTATCCTGTTTTCCCTTGGCTATGCTGGTTGCTTGTGCTGCTACTGACCTTTTTCTTCTCTAGTTAATCTATGTAATGTTTCTGAATACTCTGCATAATAGCACTGAAATATTGCACTTTCTCCATCTGTACATACAGGTAGATATAAAAATACCATGTTACTGATAACATGGTAAAACTGGAATCTGTACCTTTTCCCCAGTAGATCACGGGTTACTCCCCATGCATTAGGAAGATATGCAGTTTGACTAAGGTCTGCTTCCTTGCTCTTTTAGTGTCTTGTTTTAGAAAAAAAACCTGCATAAAGGGAAATGGGTGTCTTGTGGTCTGGTTGTACTTTTATTAAACTTTTTAACTTCTGTTGGGTTTGCTGCTGTTTGGATGGGAAGTAACAGGAGGACTGGGGAGGTGGTTTGAACTAATTAGTTTCCTTGCACTCCAAGGCTCTCAGCCAGATTCCTGTAAGTTTGATCATAAAGTTTAATGGCATATGTTTTGCTCTTTATGGGAAGAAACACCATGGGGAGCTGTACTTCAAAGAATCAAGGTCCCCTTTCTGCCCTTTGAACTGTACAGGAAAATCTTCAGACAGGTTACGTGGTGTGACCACTGCTTAAGAGCTCGACTTGAATTGCTCTTTTGCTCTGGTTCTTTAAGGGGACTGTGTGTCTTTGGGATGAAATTGAGAAGCAGGAAAATGGGACCTTATTAGAAGCTGTGAATTCCTTTAGATGTGTGTGAGCAGGATGCAGCTCCCTGCCCTAAGCACTGCACCTCTTGCTGCTCAGGAGCTCTCATGCTCCTGATTTTTGTGGGAATTCTGAGGAATTCTGCTTCTGTAATCTCTCTTCTGCCCAAATTCTGACTGATGCTGAGTAGAGGTAGGAATATAGATGTAGGGCTGGGTGTGGCATCAGGGGAGCACTCCTGGGTGTGGCTTGAAATTCTCAGAAGGTCAAAGTGTGTCTTTAGGAAGATGGCCTGTGTTACTGTATTAGTACATAGACTTTCTGATCAATAAATTCACATAATTGTGCCTTAGGACATGAACATACTAAATGGAACTCTTGAATGGTCCCATTGCATGCTGCAGTTCTCTACTCTTTCCCAATGGGAACAAAGGCTTTGTTTTTCCTCACAGACGTGATGGTAAGAGAAAGACAAAAGGAGAAAACCAGTCTGCAGTGCCTAGTTAGCACAGGGTGCTTCCTTAGTTAGGAAACTTAATGGTTCTCTTTTCTTCCCAATGGAAATCCCAGTTTTAGAATCTGTCCAGTAAAGCCAGGACACTGTGACCAAAACCCTGCCAGGACAAGGTGTCCCCAGAGAAGCATCACCTGCACTGGCAGAGGGCATTTGCTTCTCAGTGAGCTGCTCCTCTGCCCTTCTGCTCATTTACACCAGGTCCTTTCTGACCTCACCTCTGAGTGCTCAGCCAGGTAATTGCAGCATCTGAGGTTTCAGTTTTCAGCAGCTGCTCCATGGAATGGACACCCTACTAAGGGAATTGGCATCCTACTCAATGCCATTCTACTATGGGATTTATAATCCTGACTCATTTATTTGCTTCCGGAGAGATCTCCTTAGTTGACTATTAGTTGAAGATAATTAAAGGAGAGCTGTTAAGTTTGTCAGTTTTAAACATCCTACTGCAAGCTTATGTGTTTAGTAAATTGAAAGTAATTAAGGTTAGTTGGTTTCAAAAATCCCTTTCCTGTCTGTGAAGCAGAGGTCATGTCATTGCTTGCATAGTACTGAATTAAATGGCACCTATTAAAATGTGTTTTTTATCACCCAGCAAGCTGCCTTGGGAGATGTGAGACAGGAGAAATTCTGGAGAAATGCTGCAGAGAGTTTCTGCTAGTGACATATTTTAAAATGTGGTAAATTCACTGGACACTTGTGTCTGCCTGTATGTATTCTGTTTTCATATAATATCCCACATGTCTCTGCCCAAGGGTGCAGGTGCTCCTTTGGCTGCTCTTGTGCAAGAGCTGCCTCTTTGATATGGATGGTTTGCCCAGGGATTAGATGTGCAGGCTTGTGAAATACATGAAAAATGACCACAAGGAGGAATTCATAGCTAAAGAAAAAAGAGAATTAAAGAAGTTATAAAACATGCTGTAATGTGACTTCTCCTGAACCTTAGTTGCAGAATTTAGCCCTCTTGGTATTCATAAATTATTTCAGTGCAGAGCACTGTGCCATTATGTGTGTGACAGACATGTCCTTCTCCCAGCCTGGATGGCTTCTGGACTAAGGCAGCCAAGCCTATGCCAAACAGAAATGCTGGATTTGATATACTGGGTCACAAAAACATTTTTTCCAGCTACTATTTATACCCATAGAATAGGTTTGTATTGTTTCAGATAAACAGCAATTTGTCTTTATTTTCACTTTCTTTTTTTTCCTTTTTTTTTTTTTTTTTCTCCTCCAAAGGGGGTTTCAGTTACTGGAACATTCTCCATCAGTCTGCATTTTGTTTGAGTGCACAGAGACTGATCTGGGAAAGGAGCCTGACCCAGGACAGAGAGAGAGGGGAAGGGGGTGGGAAGTGAATGAGAGACCCAAAGAGATTCCCTAATTCCCTCTGTTCCTGGCCTTCATAGCATTTCTTAGCATTCCATTTCATATAATGAATGCAAGCACAAGGCCAAATGGTCTGAGTAACACGATCAGATTCTTTACAGGGAATTTCTTTGTGTTTTATGGCTTTCCAGGACTCACAGTGTAGATAGTGGGAAATCCAGGCACTGAGCAGAGGAAGGACCCCGGATCTGAGACCTAAATGCAACACTACTAGGGATATTTATGAAGAGAAAAAGGGGAAACAGAAATAATTAAGCATCTTTGAACAGTTTTTTTCCTCAAATGGCAACTTCTTCAGTCTACCCTATGCTTCTGTTCATGCTGAAATGTCAGTTATTCAATTTCATTTGATCCCAAAGGATCTTTCTGATCGATTGTCTCATATCCTGGAATGACACTTAATAATGCACTCCACTGTAATGTGATGTGTGCCAAATTTCTTAAAATATAAAATAGCATCAAATGATGTGTCAAAGGTTTTGATGTGACTTTTCCTAGTGTGACACAAATATCCATTAAGCACTTAAATAAACAGCTTCTGGAAAGAGCTGTGTCCTTATGAGCAATTTGCTGAGAGTAATGAGCAGGTATACAAACTGCCAGCAATATGAATTGTTTTCTGTTGATTTGCTGGGATCTTACCCACCATGTTGTTTACACTGATAAATGCAATGTGGCATTGGGAAATGTGATGAACTCACAAATTAAAGTAAAATATCTGCAAATATCTCAAATTCACACGGAGAATGATTTTCCCCAGTTTTTCAGAGGCTTCTCTCAAACAGTTGAATTTCCTTCTGTTTATTTGAGAATGGGCTCACTGAGTAAGCCTAGAAAAGGAGGTGAGGTCCTTCCTTCCCAGCAGACTGTAATTTTACTGGTCTGCTAATCAGAAAAAAATTTTTGTCAGCTCTTAATTACTAATTGATATTAGAGAGTGCTTAATGTCTCCCATGGATGATGGATTGTGCCGCATGCATTATTTTAATCGTGTGAGCTCCAGTGAGCAGCTCTCTCCTGTCAGCTCTGCCCCAGACACTGCAGAAGGATCTCTTCAAACCACTGAACAGTGTTTTGCCTCCACCACTGAATATATTGAGAAGGGAGGTACTGAAGGGGTGACCAATGTAGGGATTAGTGCTTAACAGCTGGAGTCTCACACCTGCCCAGCTTCAAGAGGTTGACAAAACCAGGGTTTTGTGCAGGTCATGGACGGCCTCAACCTTCCCCCTGAGAAATAGAAGTGGAGGGTCAGCTGGCAATGACCTGCTGAAATTTGCTGGCTAAAGTGTATAACAGCTTGAATATTCACAGATTTCAAGTTCTTATCTTTCCTGTGATGGAGAAAACTTCTAATCCAAGCTGGGTTTGTGCAAGGTGTGTTCTAAAAGATGCATTACAAACAGTGTATTGCTCATGCCATGTCTGAGGAGTTTGAAGCTGTGAAATTTCTTTGTGATGCTGTAGCTTCCTTGCCATCTTTTAGGAAGAGTGTAGTGGGGCTGTTAGTGAGGAAACTCAGTGTGAATAGTACATGTTTAACTTCACCATCAAGGGGCAATGGCAGCCTGCCTCTGCCTCAGGTACCACCCCACTGCAAACAGAAGTGCAGCTCCTCCCGTGGGACATGCTGGTTGATAATCACTCAGAGCCAGACTCCCTAATCAGCCATGTAAAAGGAGCAATAAAAACCTCCAACTGGCTCTTATAAAAGCTGTTTTCATCTCAAAGTCAAGATTCTTCATTCATACCTGGGTATCTAAACAGTCTTGCTTTCAAGAGGATCTGAACCTGTACTGCCCTCATTAAAATCAGTGGGAACTCAGCACGTCTGCAAGTCAAGCAGCTTTATTATTTATGTACCTGGCTTGGGATTTAAATACCTAAAGTCAGGGTGTGAAAATTGTAATAACTGTTTTCCTCAAACAGTGAGGTGTGCTGCAGAAAACTGTTCTCAGTTTCAGGAATCCTGCTGTCTGCAGGTAAGGATTGGGATATTGGGACTAAAACCCTATGGCTTCTCTAGTGATTGACATCTTTAAAAATCTATCTTGTCTTTGGTGAAAATTACGCACAGGCTTAGCTTTGAGCCTGTGCTGAGGTGTTTTGTCAAACTGGGATGTAATACTGAATCCAGGTCTGATATAGGCAGATAGAGCTAAAAATCTTCCTTTCTCTGGCCTGCTGAGCATAGTCTGCCACTTCCTAGAAGCAATTTCCTCCCCAGTGCATCTGATTTAGGACTTATATTTTCTTCTAACCCTTTTTACATTAGCCTTCTAACAAAATTAAAACCCAAGCCAACAAATCCAGAAGCAGAATGATTTTCCCAGGGTTGGTGTGACTTCCTCTGTGTGTGAAGTTGAAAACTGTTTCATTCAATACCTTAAAAACCATTTAAGTTAGGATTCCTTCAATATTGCACATACTTTGGGTAAAGCCATTCAGAGACACAACACCTTGGAGGTCTGGCTGACAGGTAAATGTTAAATGTCTGGGTTTTCTTAAATGTCCTAAGAAAGAACAACCCAACTGTGTGGGTTGCAGTGCTCTTCAAGACTGAGAGATCCTTTGGAGTGAAAACCCCTCAAACTTCCAGTGAGGATGGTCTCCCAGCAGAGTTTGTTTTATGTCAGTTTATTTTAAATGTCACTGTTCTCTTACAAATAGATTTCAATGACTTTCATGGGGGAAATTTTGAATTAGTAGGCAATTTGAATAGCTTGCTACAGCTGCCCTTTGCATGATGCTTTTTTTTCACAGTGTTTGGTCACTGTGTACCTTAGGTCTGCTCTCAGCTTTGTAAAAGTAAGGAAAACCCTTCCCAGTTATGCATCATTGAGTTTACACTGGAGAGTGAATGTGTGTGAAAACAATAGGTTGAATGATGGTTGTTTAAGGAATTGCACTTGGAAACCCCTAATGTTAAAATATAGCAATGCTGTTTCTGTCAGAACAGGTTACCTGGATGGATACATGAAATGTTCAAGACTCAGTGAACCAAGGAACCTAGGTAAAGACAAGCTTTAAAATTTGTTTTATATGAGTTCAGTTTGTTCAGAGTCTCAGATCCTGCCACGAGCAGGGCGTGGCTGCTGCAGTTTATGATTCAGTACAGACAATTCTGTGGAGTCTCCTGTGGAATTGCTTCCATTTGTTGTATCCTTTGAGGGTACAGAAAAGCTTTTCCCCTGCTTCACTGGGGGTATTGACTCTGACAGAGAATCAGTTTGTTTCAGGAAATGTTCCTCTCATATCCCACTTCACTCAGCCTCACCTGAGCACAGTAACAGTTTGGCATAATAATGTAAATATCAGATAAAGTAAATTTTGACACGGATTTTGGACGTTTTTATCTGAAACATTCTGACTGGAACAGCTTTGCAGAGGCTCATGGACTATTTGTACTAAAAGAAACAGGGTATTTGCAACCTTTTATGCTGAAAGGTGGGATCACAGCAGCTGATTCCAGACCAGCCATACACCAGGACCTGTCAGACCAGCCCCAGAATGTCCCTGGCTGCTGGAGGGCAGCCTGGCAGTGAAAGCTTCAGAGACAACAGATTTACTCAGTGCAGCCACTCCGAGTGGCTCCTGAGCTCTCTGGAATCCCACGTTTCTGTGGCCTTGGTGCAGTGCAAGGTTCACAGGGCCTGGTGCACGCAGGGGTGCAGGAAGATGAATGTCCTGTTGCAAACTGAATGATTTAACCAGAGATAATGTGCAAGTGGCACTGGGGCAAGCCTGGTGAGGAGTGTGAGCCCAAGGCATCCATCAGAGCTGATCTGTGCTAATGATCAAAGGCAGAACCTCCTTCCACTCCTGCTGCTTCATGCTTTGAGGGCTCAGGGCAGAAAGCCCTCAGAAACAATGTCTGGTTTCCCAAAACAGAGATTTTGTAGAAGAACAGAAACTGGCAGCTTAATTTGCATGAAATACACTCAGCAACACTCTAGAAAGTAGATGCTTTTTTCCTAATTCTGTTTGGATATCATAAAAGAGACCCCAGGATATTCTTTGATTTTTATGACATTCTACTACCATTAAAATCCTGGAAAATGAGCATTAGCTTTTCAGAAAGCAAAAAAGGTATACAAAGTAAAGCTAAAAAATAAAAAGAAATTGTAACAATTCTTTAATGTGTAGAAACAATTTAATGATAAATATATCTGCATATATGCACCCCTGGTGTGTCTCTTACCTTTTTCATGTGGGTTCTGAGGTATACAGGACAATGGGATCTGACAGTTTTCCAAAGGTGTAGAATGTAAAGGTGTCCCATGCTAATGGTGTGAATTGCCTTCCCCTCCTTCCTCTCCCTCCCCTTCCTTCTCCAGGGCCTGTCTCTCAGCACTTCCTTTTGGAAATTTGTTTCAAATTCATGGGCTGGAAATACAGTATTGATGGGTTGTTCTACAGTGGCCTATCACAGCAGTCTGGGGTTTAACTTCAAACTAAAATTAGGTTTTAATACCAGGAAATGAACTTACTTAAGTGGGGAGAAATCTTGTTAGAAAGAGCTGTCAGTACACTGAATAATTTGGCTCTTTTAAACTACAGTGTCCTGAGCCTCTCACATGATAAATGATCCAGAAACATCCCCCTCTACTGAGAAAATAAATGTATGAGTCAGCTGTTTTAGGGGTCTGACTGGGGCTCTCTGTGTCTTGTCCCAGGATGTACTTTCCCAATTAGACCTCAATTTCTCATCCTGCTTAAATGATGAATCAAGGTGAATGGAATCTGAGTTTATAATTGTTGTATGTATAATATGTATTTCCTTGTTATAGCACATGGTGTAGTGATTTTCCTGTAATGTTAGAAGCTAATATCTAAATGCAACACGTGGGTTTGGAGAGGGATTTTCATGTTTCTCTCTTTCAGACTGTTAATACCCATTGCCTACTGTAATTTAAAATATGAAATTTCTGATGTTTGAAAGATAAAGGAAATTAGGAGACTTTTCCACTTCATAAAGTGATTAGCAATAAGGATATTTTCATTTCTGTGCTGTAGATATTGAATGTGATGTGGTACTTCATTGGACTGAAGTGATGCTTTAATACATAAAGCAAACAAATAAGAACTGCTGTCAAGACACAGAGGGGAGCCAAATGTTTAAATTGTTATCTTGGAGATTGCAGCTCTAAGGAATTACCCACTTAGATCCCAAATAATATACTTTACTTACATTTTTTAAAGCAATACACATTAGTGCATTTTATATGTTGTTACATATTCTAAAGCATTCTATACAACACTATTATTACGGGTGGTATGTTATTGTTAAAGCTTTCTCTTTTGCATTACCAAAATGGCCAATATCAAACCAGTACCACAGCCTAGACTGCACACATCTGAATTTTAAAAATAACCTTGACCTGGCCCCCCAAAAATGACTCCACAGCCTTCTTTTAATGTGGGAGTTGCCTTCAAGATTAGACTTTTTACTTCTTCTTTCTACTTCTATTGAAATTAATGAAATGAATAAATTGAAACAGCTTTTTGTGGTGGTGTTTTTCCTCTTTCCTTCCAGTCTCAGTTATCCAGAATTGTGCTTGCAGCTCTTCATTCATAGAATAATCCTATTCTTTTTCAAGTTTCAGTTGTGTGCTTTGCAAATTGTATAGAATATCATATTTTTCCATATTTTTCCTTTCAAATCTATAAACTGTGGGATAAGGAGGCAAGCTGTTTTTCTAACTGCTTTTATCATCATTAAGATGCACAGTCCCTCCCAGACAAAAACATAAATATATTCACTGCATATCAACATTCAGTCTTGGTCACAGCACAGTCACTGGTGCTCACAGTCATCCAAATATCTGGATTAGAATAATCTCCATATAAGTTTTGTAATTTTGTTGCTGTAAGGTTATGCATGATGAGGTAGGAATAATCTCAGAATACTTTTTATGAGTTGACTTCTAGTTCAGTTATAGAAGTGATAATTGCTATTGTAAGAGACTTAAAACTGAGACACCTTAAGAAAAAAAAATTCTTGGTGCAAATTCACTCTGATGAAGAGATCAGAATGTTGCTGCTTTTCCTTTGATTGGTGTGAAGGCTCAGGATTTAGGGTAGAAGGCTGATTTTTCACTGACACACTTCCTGACCTTTGGCATGTTTGTGAGCTGGAAGTCCCATTTAAAATGTGGAAACAGTAATGTCTCTGCATGAAAAGTCTGTCCTGGATTTAAGAGGCAGCTGAGGAGGATAGAGAACTCCAAAACCACCTTTCTTAAACAATTGAGACACCCTGTTTATATAATAAGGAGGTCTGAAAACATCTCTGTATTAGAAGGTTAGGATGATACTGTAAATGGTTGATTTAGCACCCTGGGTTATGTATTCAATCTGATTCAAGAAAGTGACCAAATCCAGTTATCAGTAATCTAATCATCAATCAGTAATTTTTATTTTATCTAAGGTTAAAATGTTTTATCTCACCCAGCTTAGAATAATGCACCTATGTTAGCTTTTATGTCAGGTTCCTGCTTTGGGCCAATTTTTATGGACAGGTTACAGACCCAGTGCTCCGAAGTTCACCATGAAAATGCTGACACACACTAAAGTGTTGCAGCAGTGGTGTAATAACCATGAATTCATATGAAGCACATATTTCCCTTAGATGCACCATAAAACCAAAAATGAAAAATACCACGCTGAAAGCTGCTATTTTAAATAGTTTTTAAAACAGCAAAAACTGCTGATTAGATTTTTGTCATCATCATAGCTGCTCTACTGATAGTTCTATTTCATCTTCATCTTCATGAAAGATTTGTCACCATATATTTAAGCAGTTCTCTCTGCAATGCTTTACATCCAGGATGTTTCTCCCTTGGAGTGGAAAAATCTGTCTAAGATCAAGACACAGCTCTTGGCCTGCACTTCTGTGAGCTCTGGATGTACATCGGACTTGACCTTGCGACATGCAGCACAGGCAGCTTCGTGAAATATTCAGCAAATGTGTTCTGGGTTTCTTTCTTGAATTAGGCAGAACTTAAGCTGGGTCTGGCATGATGGAAGTGCATTGAGTTTTCTTGAAAATCTCGTTCTTAGTTAAGCTGGATAGTTGTGTGAGGCTACATCTCCCTCCCAAAACAGAGTATGGGGGGAAAAAAAAGAAAGGAAATGAAATATTTTATTTTCTGCTTAGGTGTCTGTATCAGATATTCTTAATGGCTCATTTTAAAAAAGAGAGTCATGATCAGGAGATAATTATAATATTTTCCACTTTCTCAATATCATCAGTGATGCTATGGCCATTGTCTCCTTTCCTGCTTTCCCATGTGAGCAATAACCCTCTTCATATTCAAATAATTCTTCTCTTACAGCACCATTGTATCCATACAGCTTCTCATGTAGATCAGCAGAACTCTTTGCAGTTGTTTAATATGGTAGATTTCTCCCCATGGCCGCATATGCACAGAGACCTTGTGGAAAAAACTCTGGGGGCTTTTACAGATGGTACATCCTGGAGGAAAGGAGCTGAAAAAGCAAGTGAGCAAATGATGGTGGGCAAATGATGCTGGACACACAGGCAGTGCTTGCCAGGAGTAGGCTGAGGCTGGCATAGGAAGGCAAATGTAGAACTCTGAGATAGACATGAGGTTTTTTCCCATAGGAGCAGCTTTTCTCAGAAGGTTTAGTTAGCATCTGCCTTATGAGCAGCTTCCTATTTTTGCAAGCAACCATCTGAGACTCTGTGTGGAGCTGTAACCAAACTTCCTGGGTTTTCCTAGCTCTTCTTTGGGAGCAGGGATTATGGCTCTTCTGTGAACTCCATCCCAAAGAATAACTGGATTTTCTTGGCATGTAATATTGCAGCTGGCTGCATGTGTGCTTCTCTGATAGGAAGAAATTTGGGATATCAGGATAGTTGAATTTATGCTGCTGTCATAGAAGGATCTGTTACATTTAGGGACAGACTGCTGAGTTATCTAGGAAAATAGATGAAGACCTTTGAGTTTAATTCTGGCTGGTTTTATGTGTGTACAAATGCCAAGAAAGTCAATGGAAATAAACTTAAGTGTGCGGTCTGTCTAAAATGCCAAACTTTGGAAAAGATGGGACAAATGACTGGATAATATAGAAAAATATAGAAACTTTTGCGTTTCTGTGTAACTTCAATAGCCCTGTCCCTGAGACAAACCAAATAATTCCTCTGTATGGGTAGGAATGTGTAGACTTCAGAGAGATTTAGATTAAGAATCCAGGCTATACCAAAATAAACTGGTTACAAAGAAAACACCTGCAAGTAAAATCTTATAGATTTAATTTGAATCCATTCCCATCACAAAATTCATGAGTGCAGAGTTTTCTTTTGCAAGGTTTATATGCCATTATTTATGTCCTGAAATGTGCAAACTCATGTGTGTGATCTGCAAGCAGAGACTCACAAATCCTCTTTTGCTTGCAAGACCTGAGCTCATAAACGTGAATCACATTCAGACTCTCCTGGCTCTTCCATCATGCAAATTCAAAGCAAAGTCTTTATTCCTTTCAGGATGCATCACAAATAACCCCAAACTGTGTATTACAGATCCACTTCTGCTTATACACACAGCCTGTGAGAAGGTCAAGGCCTCAACCAGAGGTCCTGATTTTTTGTTTAGTGCAGTAAAAGTCTTGATAAATCAGGAGTGGCCATGATTCAGGCTGTGGGCTTTGGCTAGGATGGAGCTGCAGCTCTTGGCCCATTCTGACTTTTAGCCTCCATTACACAGCTATGGAGATTTTTCATTTATTTCCTTCCTTGAGAAATCTCATGATGCAGGCTTTCAGTTCCTGGCAGCACAGTGAGGACTCTGTTAGAAAGATATGACGTTAAATTTTTGGGTGAGTCCCAGGTGACTGTCCCTGTTTTCACAGCAGGGCCAGCTGTGCTGCCATCACTCAGTCTCTGGGAGGTTCCCGTGTGCTCTGTTCCTGTGGTTTTGTTCAACCTGAGGCTCCTCCACTGCAGCTTTCTCTGCTGTAGACATGCCAAACTCATGTGTACCTGTAAATGACAATTGGAATCCTTCTCTCTGCATAAATCTTTGGCAGGTTGCTCTTTCCCTGTGAATCATCTAGACATGGTGGAACATAAATGTTGTTGCATTTTTTGTATAAGAACAAAATCTGGGCACAGTACTGCAGTTGCAGCCTCAGTAGGGCTGAAGGAAAGACTAGCTGACATAAAATTTTCAGAATATATTCTTGTTTATACATCCCAGTATGACTGTGTCCATAATAAAGGTGATTCATCTTTAACTTTTTCCTAAATTTTGCCCTTTACTGTATTTGTAGTTTAGTTCTTCATCCTTCCCTTGTCCAAGTGACTATTCCTGCATATGTGTGACAGCCTTACATCCATCCTCATTATAGAATTTTCTTAATTCCCAGGGTACCTGCACAGGATAAGGACACAATTTAGCCTTAATGAGCACTTGTAAATATTTTCTTATATGTTTCCCTTAAGTGCAAAACAGTAAATCTTCAGAGTCCAACAGGCTGGCACATCATGACCAGGAATTCCCTGGGAACTAATGCAACTGCTGTTGTGCCTGCTGTTCAGCCCTAGCAATTTATGCAAGAAAAGATTGGCACCAAAAAAATACGGGGTACACTGCTACACATTCTCTTCATATCTGAAAAGGCTGCAGTCATGGTGTGAGAGCTCCCCACTTGGATATAGTTATAGTCCTTTGCAAATCTCACTGTAAGAGCCCAATCCCAGTGAGGAACTGATGTTCTGAAACGTGGGGCAAACCTGGGATTGTGGGATTAGGAGCTTTGGAAGACCCCCAAGCCCAGAACAGATCTAAAGGGGCAAAGCCCTTACGAGGTAATGAAAGGAGGAACTTTTGGTAGGTTGCTCTCTATTGATGGCACTATTTTTTTTTAAGTAAAAGGGGCAAGATAGTTCACAGAAGCTATATAAATGTAGACATTTTTATTCTATGTACTTTGCAATTTTAAAATAAGAGTTTGAAAAGTAATTTATATATGAAAAGTAATTTATTTCCACAGGTGACAACTGTACATTTTCAACTCCGTCTCCATCACTATATCTTGATTCCAGGACAACATTCTGCTTTAGGTTACTTATTTTGTGTTCTTCCATCTTTGTGGTTTGAATATGGACCTAATTGAAAGCTGGTTTTACTTTATCTAGATGGCAAGTACATTTGTAAGCAATGGAAATGACATAGTAACTCACATTAACGGGACTACATAATTTCCTGATAACTCCAATTATCTTCTGTCATCCATGTAATGTAATTAAAATGTTTAATTGTTTTCTCTAGATAAGAAAAGGTTATAAAAGCTATAACAATTTGTGTGGACTTAATGACCAGCTGGCATTAATAGCCTAAAGCCCCCAGTTATTGAGCCTCTCTAGCAATCATTGATTTCAAAGAATTGCCCTGTGTCTGGAGCATTCACAAATTCTCCTGGCCTTTATTCATGTTAGGCCCTGCAATCAATTGATCCCACAGATAACACTGATGCAATTTATTTTACCCTGTCCTCAGGCTGCCAGTGAAGATCTGTGAATCAGGTTATGTCATGTCAGTGAGTGTGATAATCTGATGTGATGGGATGAGGGTGGGAATTGGGGGGCTGTGGTGTGTTAATTTTGACAGAGGCATATTTAATGGGAAAAAGTCCAAAGATCAACCAAGAGGAGATAATTGGGAAGCTTGTGAATTTTCTGTCTATCTAAGAACTGTTCCATTGGCAGGAGGCATGTACTGCTGCACCTCTAGCACTTGGAAAGTGAGGGGAAAAGAAAAAGTGAAAAAAAATCAGTTTGTTTATATTAAGAATAGTAATAAAGCCATAGGAGAGAATTAATATACTACATTTATTTATGAAAGTTCACCTCTGTTTAAGGGCTTCTGCTCCTTGTCTATTTAGAACCTTAAAACATCTACTAATCTGAGGGTGGGAGTCAGCACTGCCTGCAAATATGTTTGCCCCTGGTTTCCATCACAAGGAACACAGTTACTTAAAAACTAATATTAACTTTTATTTGTGTTGACTTGAAATTTTAGTGCTCAATTCCTTCCTGAGACTGAATTTTCATATTCATCTCCTTAGGAAATAAATGTAAATTCTGAGCCTAGATCTGAAGTGGCGTAGTTACTGAAAAACAGTTTATATTTGCGTAAATTACGGATTTGTGTTTCATGTACTGTCATGGATGTCTATTGCCTTTTCAAAACCCAGTTTGTCTTAGGCATCACAGAAGAGAAGATTTGAGCTATGAATAGACCTATTGAATGGTGACATACTGAGGTATAAAATCTGCAAATATTTTGTCTTGCCCTCTTTGTTTGGATGGTTTTCTGGTTACATTCCTGGTTAGCCTTGAATCTTATTTGCCTGCCTTACCCGTTGGTTCTGCTTCCCACTTTCAGCTGTCTTTTATGGTTTGTGGCTGTCTATGGATAAAACTCCAGTGAACACCCCATCCTAAAAGCATCCAGTCCCAACAGACCAGGCAGACAATGACTGTAGTAAATGCCAGCCTGTTTTATGGGGCAGGGTAGCAGCATTTTATGCCATGATTAAAAAATAAAAGTGCGTGAGAGCAGTCTAATGGTATTTAGTAGGAATCTCTGGGTTACACTTATAAGTTACACTTACTGCAAAGTTCTTTCCCTGCTTTGGATTTCTTTGGTAAGGTTGGCTAATATGTGGGAAGAATAAAATTGCCTAGAAAATGCTGTGGGATTTTTACTGTAATTTCTTTGGGGCTCTATTGGTTCCATTCCTTTTAAATCCTGTGAGACTCTTACAATGCAAACACTGAGTTCCATGATTTAACGTGCTGTTCAGGCATTTTGATGAGTCTCTGTTCTGGTGGTTATGCTGTCATTGTGCAAATGTGGTCTTCCATCCTGTAACTGGATCATGCTGGTGAACCCTTCTGTCTGCTTGGAGCTGGGGTTAATTCCTGGAGCAGCCTGCACGCCTGGCAGGGCTCGGGTCCCGCTCAGCCCGGCGATCAGGGCGGTGCTCGGTGGAAATGCCGACTTCTGGTGACAATGATTGAAGCAAGCCATGAAAAATAACATTTGTTCTGGGGCCTCATGCTGGTGTTTCTCTACCAGCTTCTCACTGCCTCACAGTAATTCATAATTTTAAGGATGTCACCTACAATACTGGGTTCTATTTGTATGTGTCATGCTTACAGAAGGCCTAAAGATGGAGAATCTGCGAAATCTTCTCGCTCTTGTTTTTGAGTTCTCTACAATTGCACCAGCTTGTCTGGTTAATTGAGATCCAGAGAGCAGCAGTTTATTAAAGTGGATGAAATTCCTGAACAGACAGGTGCTGGCAGAGGTCCAAGTCTGTGCACTCCAGGTCTATTGTATTAAGCTGTCCCTGCAAAGAATTACATCTCTTTCTAAAACTGGGAAGTGTTAGACATGTGCATATTCCTCTAACCTGGCTATGTGTTTTCTCTGCCCTTTAAGAAACAGAGATTTTTCCTTGAACATTGTACATGTGTTACCTCAGCTTCTATATGACAGTCTAGGTGCCAGATGATTTGATGATTAATTATCAATACATGGAAACATATGCAATTTAAATGACATCATTTTAAAAAATGTTCTGACTGGAAGTAACAAACTGTAGAGCTATGAGAAGTGTTGTATTTTAAGAGAAACACTGGCTATGTATTTCTCTCAACATGTCTAGTTGATGGCTTTGAGCTACATATGACAAGGAAGGAGAGGAGCAAATTCTCTCTCCCAGGCTGTCTGCCTGCCTGTGGCATTCCTAGCAGCCTGTCAGAGGAGAGCAGCTTGCAGATTTTCAGCTCTAAAGGGTCTGATCTGGTGTCACTGGTGCCTTCTGGTGGCTGGTGTCCCCAGCCTGGAAGAGAAGGTTTATCCTCTCTTCCCTGCCACTGCCTGCCAGAGAGAAGCAAGGATGGCTGATTTCCAAAACAGGAACTCTTATGGAGGCTGGAGCTCCAAAACTGTCATCTACACCATAGGAAAGATCAGGCAGCTAGTCTGAAATGAAGGAAAGAGTTCTTTTTTTAAATTTTCTTAACCACTGAGTGATGAATCTATCTGAGAATCAGAAGCTTCTTCCAGAGAGCATTTTGGCCTTTCTGGTTTTGTGTAGTCTCATGAAGGAAGAGCAGACCCAGCCGTGGCTCAGCCTGACCTGCAGGGTCTGATGCTGCCTTGCAGTGCCCAGTTTGATGGGCAGTGGCAGTGCTGGTCCCACAGGCACTTCTGATGCTCTGCTGCACCCCTGCCACCCCTGCATGGCAGAGTGAAGCCCTCCTGATACCCCCTAATGACCTTACAGCTCTCAGAGTCAGCCCCAGGGTCTTGTGGTGCTTGAGAGAGCAACTCTGCAGTGACAGCACTGAAACCTTCCAGAAAAATCCCTTTAGAAGTACACAGTGCTAGGGCCCAGAACAGCTCTGGGGAAGTGAAAGAGAATAAACCATTTCTAAAGCAGACATTGGAATGAAACTGGGCAAAACCAGCACATTCAGGGGATCTAGCTGGCATTAAATGGTTTGGATAAAATTGTGCTTAAAATGGAACAGACAGACAGTGGTTTAGGAGCTTGTGATTCACAGACAAGCAGTTAAGTGGAATCTGTGGGTATCAGCAGTGGAAAATGTCTCCTCTGTTGATAATATTTAGCAAATATATAGAGTAGTTCCATCCTCATCCTGTTCTCAGCAAAACCACATATATAAGTTTAATTTAATGTCAGGCTTTCAGAGATTAGGAATGAAGACTTGTGGGGCTTTGGTACAAATCAAAACCATGCAGAGCTCTCATGTATCTCCTGATCTCTGTGTGTGTACAAGACTAGATTCTTGGCTATGAACTTTACCTTGTTGAGTACACTTTTTATCCTATTAGCTAATGGAATTTCTCTTTCTTCTGCCATCTGTTCATATTTAAAAGGTTAAGTTTTGTTAATTTGCTTGCAACACAAACCAGCCCCCTTTGTGGGACTTTCAAACAAACACATTTCTAACACATACTTGCCTTGCTTAGATAATGAAAGTAAATTAACCTGGAGTGGAATTATCACTCATGGCACATGCAAGGTGTGCAAGTATCCACTGCTGTCCTGTGCTTCTTCCCTGGCTCCATGCACACCACAGAAATGGTTTTTAACAGCAGCAGCAATGGCAGGGTAGCCCTGTGCAAGGACCTCATTTATGAGTGAGCCCTGTGGTGCTGGGAGATGCTACATTAACAGATACAGGAAATCAGTCTGTGCCCCAAAGCTTTTAAAGCTAAACAGCTAAGTGGGAAAAAATGGGCCCAAGGTGTGCAAGAAGCAAATCAAACCATGCCCTTGATTTGTGATTAGATACTGAAAATGTTGCATATTTTATCAATTTGCTAATCTAAGCTCTTTGGCAGTCACTCAGGACATTTCTTGTTTTGCCGCTTTAGTTTAAAAGTACAAAAATTTATTTTTATATATATCCATTATATTTTCTTTTATGGGAGTATTTATATAATGGTGTTATGTTCTGTCATTTATCTATTATCAGATTAATATTACTTGTTGAATTGCAAGACACTCATAAATATTTTCTTTCCCTTTCAAGGACAGGTTATACGAGATTGTCTCTAAAGTTAGATGTTTTGGAACATGCGAGTAGACAAGAATGGTGGGCATTATAACTTTCATATGTGCCAACTTATCTGTCGGTATGGTACCTTTACTGCTGGCAACACAACTGAGATAGGAGAGGCAGTATTTGAAGGAAAGTCTCAAAGTCTCAAAAATGGTAAACAAAATTTTCTGCTTTCAGTAGGAAGGGCAGAACATGAACAGTTTTTTAGTGAGGTGTTGCCAAAAAAATCAATGGGGCAGGAAGCATTTTTAAATGACTGGAAAACAAGATTTGGGAATTGCTTCAAAAGTCAATTTGTGCATATTCAAAAGTCAATTAAAGACTGAAGTGGAGAATGATTTCTTAGGCTGAGGAAGGTGGGCTGAGCCATCTTGCAGCAGTTTTTTGCTCTCCTTCAGCACTGTCTAGGTTGGTACTGAGCTGTTCCCTCTGGCTGGGCCATGATCCTGAAGGGCCCACTCTACCCCAGTCATTCTCTTCTCATAAGGTGGAGAAAGCTGCAGCGAACTTTCCTGGTTCTAGTTCTGGTCTTTTTATGGCAGGTAAAAGCGTACTTGGGAGGTTGTGTGACTGATTTTTGCCAAACCTTGGTACATGTTTAATGTGCAAGGTTCACCATGGCATTTGCAGTGACAGTGTGCAAAAAGTCTCTTCATTCATAATAAAATTATATATTTTAATGATGATATGTTTTTGGGTGTCAAATGAGATTGTGGATAAATGGTTCTTAACCACAAAGAAAAGTCATTCTTCACTGGCTCCAGGTGAATTATTGCTTTTGTAAACACTGGCTTTCTCTTATCAGATGCCTTTGAAGTCGAGAGGTGTGGGGAAGGAGAGAGCAGTAGAAGGTGATGTCCGGAGGATGTGAGGGATTGCTGTCCAGCATTGTTTGGGTCTGAGGGTGAATGTCCAGGGAGGAGAGTAGCAGGAGCAAGATAGGGAAGTGGATGTTGATATTGCAGAACAGGGTGATGGAAGAGAGTGCATGACTTGAATAATAAAATAGAACATTTCCTGGGATGCCAGGTTTCTAAAATGTGTTTCCTTTCCACAGTGCACTAATATTCACCTATAAATCATTTTAAAATATGCCTATCTGTCCAAACTGTCCTGTGATCTGATAAGAAGGTCTGACTTTGCTTCAATAACAATGCCAACATCACCCTCATTTTCCACAGAACTCTCTCCTTTATGCAATTTTCTCATGTGAGTGGGAAAAACTCCCAGTTCCTGTCAATAAGGACACTGCTCTGCCCTTAAACTCCCTCTTGACAATAGACATTTTCTGGAGCAAATGTGAAATAAAGCAGCGTGACACTGTCTGGGCAGGTGAGCTGCCGTGATTATCACTCCTGCTCTTTCTTCCACCTGACCTGTCTGTATCATCTCCCCTCATCTGTGGTGACTTCCCCAGGTTCATCTTTTGGGAAAAGTGTATCTGTATTCAGCTGTCAGCCCGAGATCACTCCAAATGTCGCTCGTTTGCTTTTATGTCCTTGGTGTTGATGGATGTGTCTGAATTTCTCCAAGGCTCGTTGTGAGGTTTTTATCTCATCCTGTGGTAGCACTGTCTGCTTTGGCTGCAGCACGAGGGGTGTCCTGGGGCAGGAGGGAGGGAGCCAGGGCAGGAGGAGGGCAGGAGGAGGGCAGAAGAGCCCTTGTGTGTGTTTGTGTGACAGGAGGTTGTGCTGTACAGCAGGGACACCACTGCAGGGTCACAGACACCTCCATCCCAGCCCTGCTGCTGCAGGCTTCTGCTTGGTGCTGGTGGCCACTCCTGGTTGCAGACAGCAGAACCCAGCCTCAGCACTGAGCCTTTGTGAAGTTTACCCATCTCCAGCTTTTCCAATGTTCCATATAATGTCTTTTATTTTTTTTTTTAATCTTACCTGACTATTTGCTTCAAAAACAATTCTGCTGCTCCTGGCTTCATTAATATGCATCCAGTGCAATGCAAATGGCTCTCGAGGCCTCCCCTTGGTAGATGATTTAATGTGGCAGTTATGAAAGCTGCTCAGCCTGTGCTCCATTAGCATAATAATGAAGCTTCTGCAGCAGCGTTATCATCCTCAGAGGAAATAGCCTGAGTGGTCACAGCTCCTTTAACAAGTACCACTTTAGGATAAAAAGCAAAGGGCTCTGTTTGAAATGCTAGATTGGAATATGCAAAGTGGGGGGAGTTGTTGGTTGTCTTTGCTGTGCAGGGAGATGGGAGAGAGCAGCTCATGCCCAGCCAGGAGCAGGCAGGGAGCTGTGCCAGGCAGGACTCCCCTCCTGGCAAGGGTTACCTGGCAGAACAGGACACGTCCTCTTTGGTTCAAAAGTCAGGAGAATACAGGAACCAGCCTCTCTTTTAAACCTTTGTCTCCTGTGCTTCGCCTCTGAGGCTGGAACAAGGGCTGGCTTATTTCCTCATACTGGGAAATTCAAAAAATCCAAAATGTTGTGGTTCAAGGCTGTATGCTTAGGTTTTCTTTTTTGTGGTGATCCCAGTACAAGATGGAATGCAAAGCTTTTGGGTATCTGAAAGAAGCTTTTCTCTGTGACAGAAGGAAAAAGACAACTTTCAGGTAAAAGCAATAAAAATCATAAGTGTCACTCTTCCAATATTAAGAAGCTACATTTTGAATAGGAAAGAGGTGAAAATGCAGAGGTGAAGTTTTAGGGGGCTGACAGAATTGGAAAGAATGAGAGCAGTTTTCTCTACCCCTCTTATGGAGTAAAATGAGTAGAGGGAAATGGCATTCCTTGGAAGGGAACACCTCCCATGTTTCCTGGGTGCCAAGGATTCAGTGAAGAGTGCTGAGCTCTGCTTGGCTGGATTTCCCTGAGGCTGCTACCCCTGTGGCAAGAATTGTTTAACAACTGCAGCTTACAACTGAGTTTATTGAGCTGCTAATTTAATTTATTTTTAATATGGTAAACCCAAGCCAGCAGCCTTCAGAGGTGATTTTACATCCTACGCAGCCATCCTACCGTGCAGCTCGTGAGTCCCAGGGACCAGACAGTGACTCAGGCTCCTCAGCTTCTCCCACCTTTTCCCTGTCGGGGCCTGGCACGTGATGGATCCAAATTTAATGGATTTATTCCTGAATTGAAGAGCAGGCAGGAGCTGGGGCTCAGCCTGAGCTCAGTGGGGCTCCCAGACCTACAGGCAGAGGATGTGTGGATGGAGTCAGTCCCACAGCTGAAGTTCAAGGAGGCCAAATCAAAATGTTCTGATGCTTCTTCCCTATAGGATGCAAACATTTTCCTGTTCCCTTTTGGAAAATATGAAGTTGCCTGAAGCTGTCCTTTCTCAGTGACCCTTGATCTTTAACAGTTCCTTGAAGGCATCTGATACCTTGTTTTCCTCTTGTGCAAAGATTTTTGATTTGCTACCCAAGAAAGGATGAGGGAGAATGGCACCAGAGATAAGGTTGTTTCACATACCATCCTTGTCTTTGCAATTGATTTCTGCAGAAATCAAATTTTTCTGAAGAATTCCCTTTTGGTAATTTTCAATGATTTTTGTCAAAAAATGGAAACATGTTTTGCAGTATAATGTAATTATGATGTAATATAATAGAGGCTACTAAGTGTTCCTCAGATAGCTCAATGACAGGTAGGTAGAAACAGGTAAGAAAGGAAAATAACTCAGTCCACAATCCTACTTGATTGCAAATATTTTGAATGTTAAACATTATTTCACATGATATATCTGTGTACTCCTCCATGCTGGTAAAAAAGATTGCCTTATTTCCAAGCCTGGAATTGCTCTTCATATGGAAGCTTTGCCTCACTGAATGCCTGAAGGATTGAGAGAATCCAGCCTTGCTCCCATCGAAGTGGGAAAAGTCCCTGTCCTTGAAGAGTTCCCTGGAACATTCACATCCATGGATGAGTTCTGTTGTCACTGGAGATGTGCAGGAAAGGTGATGGGAGAGGGAGGGACTTTGAATGTCCTTAGAATTAATCTCTGCGTACCATAAATATCTGTTAAATGCTTAGTTTGACTCCTAAGGACAGACACCCAGCTGAAGGATTTGTCCACACCTTGTTTGCACACATTCTCCAGTTACTAAAAGCTTTGTTGCCTTGGCTTCATTCCAAAGTCTCACATCTCATACCTTGTGCTCCTTCCTGGTATTGCCCTCAGCACATTTTCTGGGGGCTGTGGACTCTATTTTAATTTGCTGACACCACTCTTACTCTGATTATGTTAATCACATGCACTTTGGTGGCCTCTTGCTCTCTTTGTCTTTCTTCTTTCACTTGCAGAGGTCCATTGAGAACACTGAGTCACATCACTTCTTTCTTTGTCCCTTTTGTTCTTTGCCATTTTTTTTTCCTGTTGAAACAGCAGTAAATTGTGACAGTTTAGGGGATGATCTGTCCTATTTTTGGTTTCCAGGGAATTGGGTTTCATGGTTTGATGGTACTCACTGGCAACTCTGACCTTGGGATGAGGATGGTTCAATCCTTGTATAATTCCACAGGAGCTGGTTTTAGTATGCAGAAGTATGCATCAGCTGAGAGTCAGACATGGCCTTGTCCTGGGCTCTAAGGTTGGCTGCCTTTAGTTATTATGCACCTTCACAGGAAGAGAGAAGATGCAGTGAGCCTGACCTAATCCATTCTTCCACATGGGGAGCAGGACAGAGAGAAAAATGTTCTTAAATTCTTTCCTTTTTCCCACCAAGGGTTGGGGCAGCTGTCAGCAGTGACCTTTTGCCAATCCTGCTGTCCATTCACTTTATTAATTACAGCACATTCAAAAACAATTAGGCAAATTAATGGAATAAAAAACCTTTGAGGATATCAAAGGCAGATGGCACTTAACCAAGAAATTGCCTAGCTGTAACTTCAGTAGCCTATGGAGTGTCCTGGGAAAACACTGTCCAGTTCTCCTGCCCTTCCCTGCTCCATGCCTGGACACTTGTGCAGATGGACAGGCACTGCTGCCTGTGGCAGGAGAAGGGCAGGAGTGGAAATGGTTGAGGAATCTTGCTTCTGGGAGTGGCTTTTTCTCTTGTGAGCTCAGGATGCACTGCAAGAGGCTCTGTGAATCCCTGCAGAGCCAGACTTTCCCAGGAGGAGCATGGTTTGCCCCAGCAGATGGGGTTTTGCTGGTGTGGCTCACACCAGTTCATGAGAAAGGGAAGGAACCAAACCTCAGTGGATGGGCATCACTCCCTACTCAGTGTGGCTGTAGTAGAAAAGTTCAAAATGAGGTTTTCTCTGTGCTCTCACCATCTGCTGGTGTTGATATGAGTTTGTACAACGTGTACTTTGGAGCTGCTTCTGTCTTTACTTAGGATTTGTGAACCACTCCTGTAAGATGGGTGACTATCTACAAACACCAGGATAGAAAACCTCCAGTAATAATGGGTGCCAATGTTATATTTGCCATAGAGAAATGTGCAATCAAACGTATTTTTGTTAATTGTTTGAGCTGCTCTGTGGATTGTCTTTGACATGAGTACTGTGAGCTGGTGTTACTACCTTCTGCTGGCTTTGTAACTTTGGAAAGTGCTTCCTTATCCTCTTATTCTGCACTCCTCTCATCTGCACATAGTCCAGACATTTATGGTTTACTGTTGTTCTTAGCAACATTAGCAGAAAACATTTTGCAGCATCTTGAAATGAAAGGCTCTGATGCATTAGGTGTAATGGGCATGTAGTGGTCCCTGCAAAGTGAACCTCTCAAGGGATAGGGCCTGTCACTTCAGATTGAAGAGAAAATAGCAGGAGTCAGGAAAGGAATTTGATGGTTTCTATTCCTCCTCCTAAATACAGGGTGGGAGGGCTTTCTGTAAAGCACATGAAGTTCTTATTGTCTTTGAGCTGAAGAAACGGGAGTCAATAATCTTGTCACAGGGACTTTAGCCACAGTTTTTGGTGAAGGATGGATTGTCCTGTGAGTTTATTCAGCAGTGTCACACAACTTTAACACTTAGCATGTTCAAGGGTTCAAGCATGTTCCTCTGAGCTCATTAATTCACTCAAAGTGAAGGCCAGGCCAAAGTGTGTCTTGTATTACCATGCACAGAAACCTGTGCCATCACCAAGCTTTCAGGCCATGGGATTCTGGCACAGCTGGCAGTGGAGTCACATGCAGAGAAGGCTTCCCTGGCTTGAAGGGTATTTCCAGGAAAACAAGAGAGGTGGCATTGATCTCTGTGTCTGGGACAGCCATTCATGCAGGAGGGACAGACACAGGACAGACTGGGGGCTGCTTGTGCTGATGCCTTAAGTTTTACCTATTATCTTTTCAGATTCTGTGCTGCCCAGGGGTGCAGTTCTGAGCCTCATGTTAGTGCTGGTAGACTCTCTTCAGAGAGTAGGAAAACAAAACAAATCCTTTTCCTGCTGAAGACCAAGGATAACTCTCAGGCCCAAAAGCACAAACAAGGGTGGGCTGGAGGGAGGAACAAGAAGGATGAGACCTCACAGCCTGGAGCTGGAATTGGACAATTCAAGCCCAATATGCAAATAGACCAAAACTTATAAAATGTAACATCTCATGACCAGTCAACCATTTTGTGACCATTTTGGGTCCACCTTGGGTGCAGCACTGGTCAGGCCCTGTCCTGCCCATGGTGTATCCTACAGGCCTTACAACAAATACCTACTTAATTCTCTAGCTCTGTCCAGTCTCTGTTTTAGGTCAGCCATCCCAAGGCATCAGTGTAAGTTTTTTACTGATCTTTAGTCATATCCCAGGTTCAAGGGGAAAAAAAGAAGGATCTTCTAAATTCATGTTACCCACCCAAGGGACTCTCTAACTTATCTATGCCTGTTGGTTTTCAGGCATGTTCCAGTTTCTAGAAAATTGTTTTGTAATTTTTTTTTCTTCAGGCCCAAGCAGGAGGAGTGATGCATTTTACATATATCTTTTTTTAATACTAGACTCAAGCTGAAAAAACCATGCAGTGCTACCTCCTTTTTAGGAATGCTTCATTTTTATTGAAAGGAAATACTGTGTGGACAGATCAGTTTGTTTACATTTTTTAACAGTGCTATGCAACTGGTTTATGTGCTCACAGGTTATCAAACATGAATTGCTCTTCATGTTCCTTGCAATAAAAAAGTGATTTTGGACCCTCCAGAAATGAAGTGCTTCCAGCCTCATTGTATTCTCCTGTGCTTTTCAAGGCTGAATGCCTTGCTCCTAATGTGAAGATAAAGATGACTGTGAATGTTAAAAAGTAGCATTACCAGCTAGAGTTAAACATTCAGGATGAGACATTAAGTTAAACCACATGTGAAATGCAGCTGTTTTTACTGAGGCTTTCATCAGTCTGCTGGGAAGATTGGTGGGTTTTAATATGTGGTCTCAAGCAGAGCCAATAGAAATGTGTGGAAAATGTGTGTGAAATCAGTGTGTGTCCATGGGGGGTCCGTGGTGTTGTGTGTAGCATTTTATTTGTGTTAATATAAATAATGGTGGTAATACCTATCTGATCACAAATGCTTTTATTTCCCAGGCATATACAGAAAGGGCTGATCAGATAAATAGATCAGGTGAATCACAGTAACCTGCACCTATATAATAAATCACATCCTGGTTTGTTTTTTTTCCCAGCTGATCAGAACAAGTAGGAAGAGGAAACCATGAAGTAAAAATCTTCTGCAGAAAAGAAATGGGTACCTGAGACATGCTGGTCACAAAACCACTGATGCTTTTGGCTCGAACTCTTAATGCCACTTAACATTTAGCTGCTAAGGATGACTGTGGATCACAGAGGTGCTGAATTCACAGCTGCTAAAAGAGAAATTGCTGTGCCTGTGAGCAGAGAGATGAAAGCTGATCTGTTAAGAGGTGTGTTGTATGAATTCATCCACAGGAAAGGTTAAGGGATGGGAAAATCTGCCACCAGCCATGAGGAGAGCCAGACTTTCCCTGGCATGGGAGCTGCAGGTGCTGGTGATGTTTGGTGGATTTTGCTCTGGTGTTTCTGTCAGGACAGTGCCTGGACATGGTGCAGATGTCACAGCCCTGATTAACTCCATGTGCAGCCAGGATCCTGGGGCTTGCAGGAAAACCCTCATAAAGGTGTGCTAGAGAAAAGCCTTCCTCTGCCTGTGCCAGGAGGGGATGTGCTAAGCCTTTCCCAGCTGGAAATCCCTCCTGTGCCTCTGTGTACAGCGAGGAGCTACCAAATTTGGTAGCAACAGTGGAGCAGAGCCTGACAGGAAGGGAAGAGATCCAGATTCACTGAAGTTTTGCCCCTGTGCGTAGATAATAGGATCTGGTAGACATAAAGGGCAGCTTTAGAGCAGTTTTGCACTTAATACAAAGACAGCTTGGGTAAAGGGAGAGAAATAGGAAACCAAGGGAGGTGGTGAAGCCTTATTAAGTGTGCATTTTTTTTAACCTCTGATAAGTGATAAAAGTGATTCAGACTTTATCAGCTCTCTGTAATTTTCAGAAGTGTGAAAGGAAGTAAAAGTAGCAAAGAGGCAAAGGTTGGTTTTGTAATGACAGTCTTGGAGAGACTCATTTTGTTTGAACACACTCATAACCAAAGAGCAAATGGAGAAGAGGTCAGGGAACAAAACTCAGTTGACTTCACACAGAAAGGTTGGAGGGAAGAACTAAAAGGTAAACACAGGTATGGCTCCAGCAGGAGAAAGTGTGATTTACTGAAAAAGGCAGGGGAATTGCAGAGTGCATTCTTGCTTTGTGCTTATACCTCAGCAAATTTCATAGGAACAAAACCCTGATGCACCATTAAAGAAAAGAGGAGAAGAAAATGTGAAATTCATGTCAAGTTTAGTGAAGCATTGTATTATAGTAGCAAATTATTATTCTGTGTAACAGGAGTACCCACTGGAATTAATAGAAGCTGGAAATAATAAAAACCCCAAATAAACAACAATCCACAGACCTAACCTGCCTCTGTTGGAGGGCAAGGATTCCCCTTTGGGTGCAGATGCTGTAAGAGATGCCATAACAGCAGCTTCAAAAGGGGAAAAGGTTTCATTGATGACTTTCAAACACAATCTAGAAGTGCAGTTAGACCAATGTTAGCACAAGCACATGCTACCACTTTGAGGAGGAGCAGTTTCACCTACTGAAGATCCTTAAAAGTGCATTTGAAATGTGAAGCTTGTTCAGCCTGGCATGAAGGCTTGCCTAAGGGGATGTGCTGTAACACAGCAGCCAGAAGCTTGGAACTCGTGTGAAATCTTCGCGTTGGCAGCTCTCAAAAGGGGTGCAAACAGACTGATGTCTCCTAACCTCAGAAAATCAGCAGCAACAGTGATGAACAGCATCAAACACAAGCTTTCCATTGCAACAAACATGCTGTGCAAAGACTTAACAAGAACTAAAGAGTTTCCTGCAGGGGGCTTTCTAATTCCCATCAAAGTAATCTCCTGAAGGGTAATGGAAAATGAGGGAAGGTTTATTGCTAACTCTGATTTTTTTTTTGCCTTCACTCAGTCATGCTTCAGGCAGAAAAATAAGATCAGTCCTAGCATCTTTCTCTCTGAACCTCACTGCTGGTTATAGCCCTTTTCCCTGATACCTGCAGTATGGGAGCACACAGGCTGTCCCATTATGTCTTCTTTTCTCCGTCTTCTTCTTTGTACTGTGTAGAGGAGTTGCCATTTGTTCATGTGGGTCAACAGAAAAAAAAAACCCCAAAACCAAAACAGCAACTACAAAAAAAACCCTCACAAAAAAACCCCAACCAAAAGAAAAAACAACCCCAACACCAAATAATAACTAACAAACAAACGAAAACCAACAGAAAAAAAAAGCCCCAGTGTGATTACATGCAAACTCCTTTTTGGGCAAAATTTCTCTCTTCAGTTTAAAACTCTCTCTGGAGATAATTAAACTGAGCTAGACTTGTAAATGGAACTGGATAAATAACTTGATAGAATTAATGTATTGGGTTGCTTTTGGATTTTCAGTTCTCTTACAAATTCGTCTGGGAATAGACTGATTGTTTACTTCAGATATTTATCTGTGTCTGTTCAGAATCTGCAAGGAAGTTTAATGCATTCATCATAAATTCAGTGGACAGATTTTCAGGTTTTCATTGCACACTTGAAATTGTGTGTTTATATTTTCCAAATGGACAAGCTTTGTTGCTTCAATTCTTGTTTTCACGGTTCCCTGCAAATACGAGCAGGTACAGAGGAGTGGGGCTTGGTCTCCTCCCAGGTGACAAGAGACAGGACTCGGGTTGTGCCAGGGGAGGTTTATGTTGGATATTGGGGAAAATTCTCCACAGGAAGGGTTGTCAGGCACTGGAACAACCTGCCTGGGCTGTGGTCAGGTTGCCAGTCCTGGAGGTGTTTAAAAGATGTGTGGATGTGGCACTTTGGAACGAGGTTTAGTGGTGGACTCAGGGATCTTAGAGGATCTTTTCCAGCTGGAATCAGTCTGTGAAATCTGTTTTTAACTTCAGATTGTTCAGGCCCTGACAGTGAAGTGAATGTGGGGTGAAATCCCCTGGCTGTAATTACAAATAGAGTAGCATAGGGCAGGGAGCAATTAGCAGGACAGTAGGAAGTCTCAAGAAGAGCTTTAGGATCAGTTTGGAAACAGTCCTTACTAAAGCTCCCTAATTTTTCATTGTCTGTGAATTAATACATTAATGGTCAATCAAGAGGTATTTTTATATATTTAAATATTTTGTCTGTTTGAAAATTAAACTTATTCTTCAGTTTTGTATTCCAGTGCCAGCAAGAGATCTGCTGTGGAGCTCCTAGAATGATAAATTGATAAAAGTCCTAATAGGAGAAACTCAACAGGAGAAAAACAAAATGAATTAACTTGCCAAGACATGGCTAACATCATTGAGTTTATATATGTTTCATTAAACTGAGACTTGACAGCTTTATGAGGAAACAGTGGGGCTTGCAGTGTATGAAGAACCTGTAATACTGCCAAGGCTGATCAGGTCCTGTGCCATACAGCCTATTTAATAGACAAATATTTGTACAGTGAAAATGTCATTTTAAACGGCTGGTTTAATAATCCCTTAAGCTTTCAAATGATCTGCAAAGACTGGAAATTCTACCCTGGTGTTGAGGATCTAGTGGAACAAAGGATAATCAAAGGAAATTTTTAAAAATCAGGTTCCTAAATTAGGGCTTTTTTAATGACTTCTGCTGCTTCTTTTGCTCATCATGTTTCTACCATGTTTGCTGGGGGACAAAACAGACTTGATGTCTGTTCTCTCTGTTGCTGATCCAGTTTGTTTCCTGCATGCACATTCAGTTTGTAAGTTGCTAACTCAGATCTACATTTGTGCTTGGACTGTGTGTCCAAATATCTTCATGTACAAACTTCACTGACTGGAAAAGGAATAATAGAAATAGGTAAAGTCTATTTTTCATAGTTTTTCCTTTTCTCTTTGCCACCTGCGATATGAAGAACACTATAAGCTCGTTTTTGTACAGTGACAATTTAGTGAGTCCATCAGGACTTGTCTGTAAGTTGATCAGCAATTTGTGATGATCAGAAGGATGCAAGGATGATTCTTGCAGTGTGTACATCCCACTGCAGCCTGTTGACCTGGGTGATTTAGTGTGAAGAACCCTGGCTGTGAATATCAAATGCATCAGGCATTCACTGAAGAACTGGACCTAATAGTTCTTGTGTGTGCCCTGCAACTCACAATATTCTGTGATTCTGTGATCTGACTGTAGCAGTTGAAGGAGGTTAATGAGGAAATCTAGTTCCATTTGACTGCATTTTTAAAGGCTGAAATCAGTTTCAGATTCCCTCTTGTTCTTTGCAGTATAAATCACAACTTCAATTTTCCTTAACAGAACTGGGACTGAGACCTTTCATTTCATTCTTCCCCTTTTTCATCTTTACTTCTGTGATCCATGACCTTGTCCTGCTTTTTACCTTCCTTCTCCACAAAAGTCAGTGGCCAGTTTGATCTTGGAAAGAAAGAGAGATCACGACACAGAGCATAGTGCTTATTTGAGAATGCAGATATGAAAAGGCTGATAGTGAACCAGACCAATAAAGGAACAAAGCCAAAACGTTCCAAGAGAGAAAAGGTTAATGACAAATAGGAAAAATACACACACACGTGCACAAAGATAAATACAGCACATATTTTCCTCTCTCATACATGTATTTAACAGTTGAAACATAACAGGCAATTTAGTAAATATCACAAATATAATGAGCATAAAATGGTTACAGAAATAATAGGCAAGATACCCAGAATCTGATTAAAAATAGTATCAGTAGATATATGTTTCCCTCAGACTGTGTATTTTTAAAAAGCTAAACTTCAAAAATTCTCAAAACTAAATTTGCATATGACAAAGCAATATTTGGAAGTGTGACTGATTGGATTCAGGGACAGATGCCTTCCATAGTGTTTTAAACTTTAATTGCAGCACAGCAATGTGTCAAGACTGGGCAAAGAATTTACTAGGGTGAGAAGCAGGAAGAGAAAAAAAGTCCTGAAAATTGCATTAATGGGAACAGCAGGCAGGTGGCAATAACCAAATAGCTTTAATTGTCCAAGGAGCTCATGGGAATCAATTTGCTGTGATTATTACCCACATGGTGTAAGGAAGAAATAGCAAATTAAATAGAATGACACAAATGGTAGTAAACTATACCATAGGATTCCTATAGCGAGCTCACAGCAGTTCTGTCCTCAAGGACACGCTGTTTTAGGTAATTTTCTCCTGGAGAAAACAGTGTAGATGCCAGTCAGACAGTGGAACACAGTTATTATTAGTGCACACACACAGCCTAACTTGGTAAACCAGATGTATTTTGGTTTTGGGTAGACTGCAAAACTTACACACCCACAGGGTATAGGATTGATTTTTCCCTTAGAACTACCTTAGTATAATTTAGTAGCTTATGCTGAAACAGAGAGTTGCTATTAACTTCACTTTTTGTCTATACAAAGCCTCGCTGGGGGACCACCATGAGCACCTATCTGAGACCTGACTTTACAGATCAATAGTTTTTGTATGGCAGAAAATCGTGTTATCTAAAATTTAACTGAGACCTACTAAGATTTTAAGAGCAGCCTCATTCAGAGCAGCTGCTATTCAGCCAAATGATTTTAACCACAGAGGACTTTGGCAATGCACATTCAGGATTTTGGCTTGGCCATTTACATGACAGGGATTCCCCTGGCTAAACACAGCCATTGGAGATGCCTTAGACTTTCTCATTTGGGCACGGGTCACATTGCAGGCCTGCAGTTCTACCTGTCACCCCTGCAGGAGAGATGGCTCACTCTGAGGGGTGTGAAATGGCACTGGAGTCCCCTAACTGGGCAGCTGGGAGCTGTCTCAGCCTTGTATGTCCATTGCCCAGTCAATGGATATGATGTGCACTTGAACACTGCTGCTGCCTCCAACGGGCTGGGGATGGATCCCCAAAGCATTTGCTGCTGTCATGGCTCTGTCTGTGAAAAGAGAGGCCCTTTGAGAAAGGAGGGGCTGCCTCTGCAGAGCAAAAGGTGAAGAGTTTGCTGAGAAACTCTGGGGTTTGAGTCAGGATCTTCCACATCCTCAGGAAGTGCCTTAATCACTGGGCCTTCAACTAATCACAGCCCCCAAGTTAATTCCTGCCAGACCTTAATTGTCTGATAGCAATGCATTTCTGCAGAGAAGCTTTGATTTTTAAAGAAATGACATTTCTAAAGTAAAAAATCATTTTCAATGACAGAATCCTAACTGATTAGGACATTGATTGGTATGGCTGTCTCAGACAGGATATTCCCTCTTCTTTCAAAGGGGAGCATTCAGGAAACAAGGACAGAGTTTTTTCTTTGAAAAGAAAGAATATTGATGACTGGATCTCTGCTTCTCAAGAGGGAAAGTTCTATTAAATAGTTCAGAAGGGTTGGGATGTCCAACTAGAAATCCCCATGCTGCATGATCAGGCCAATTCCACAACTTTGCTTTGGGTGTGCAGCTGTGTCAGATGCCAGGCACGCTGATTCCCAATCATTTCTTGTTTGCTGCTTTTTCTCTCTGCACTTCCCCACATTTTCCATGGGGTAATAACTGGATATATTCTAGTGAAACATCTCTAAAACAACCTTCAGCAAGAGAACTCAAATGATGATGCAGAATCTGCGCAGTCAATTTAAAACTAATCCTACTTTATATCTGGGACGCATTAATTGGGATCTGTACAATACACAATAATATTTAGTTTGTCTGACAAAGTAAAAAGCATACCTTTAACTAAACTCTAATCTTTAGAGTAATGGAATCAATTCATGGATCTGGCTCAGCATATAGATTTTGAAAAACTTCCTTTAGAGTCTGCACTCAGAGCATATTTAGACATTTTAAATGTATTATACAGGTTTGATTTATGGCACAATTAACTTTAAAAAGTGCACAGCAGTTCAGAAAATAAACTTCATATACCAAATACCTCAAGTAATTAATGTAACTCTCATCACTCCCCCCTTTTTATAGAAAACCAAAACAAAATTAAACAAATACTTTCCTTTCTTTGTTTCAATACCCTTTAGAATCATTGCAACAAGCTAAACATGTCCAGTGGTGAGTATTCTCTTAAAAAACTCCTTTATTTTAATTTCCTGCACTACATAAACAATTCTTCATTACAGCTACCACCTCTGGCAACCCTACACCATTCCTTAATATGAAATAATATGGGATGTGCAGAATATATAGTAAAGAATTTAGAAAGTAAGTGCTTGAATCATATGTAAATTCCCTTATTTTGTGTACCTGAGCATTTGTACAAACGATGAGAGGTTCTTACAAGCAGCAGGTGATATCTTACTGTGTGCTAGTAATAATTAAGGCACAAACAGCCTTTTCTGTGCTTGTGTCTAGAAATACTTTGTGTTGTGATAGCAAAATTACAAATTGGAATTGAATGAAATTCTTTGTGTTTTCACAATTGCTTGTTCTGAAAAGAGGACAGAGTTTAGGGGATGATGACTGAAATTTCATGTGGGAACTTTGTGAACGGGTGTGTTTGTGTACGTGTGTCTGATATCCAGATTATCACAGTAACAGCCAAAAATTACTTTTCAATGATAAAACTTACCTGTAAAATCCTTTTGAAAGGTTTCAAGCTTAATGTTGTCATGGCTGGCATGGGAACAACCTTTGGGAAATTGGTTAATTCCTTTAAAACTGCTTATATTTTTAAGAACAAGCTTTAGCTGCCTTAAAAGTAAACTGCAGCTGATGCCAGCAACAAGTATTTTGTGCTGTACAGTATTTATTTAAAACCATCAGCAGCACTCTATTTTTAAATCTGTATTTGAATGTCATGATTCTGTTCAGGGAAAGGAAAATTTAACTACGTAGCATTTAGCAATCAATTATGAAGTGTCTCGTGTAATAAATATAGCAGGTAATGGTGCTGTTTATCCTGGTAAAACATTTATGCTTTATCTATGTGTGTATAAAATCATAACAGTAATCATGTGAATATAAATCCAAAGCAATGCTATGCATGAGGGACAGATGCACTTCAGACAAGGACCTTTGGGTAAAGCAGTGTAGAAAACACGATCTGAGATAATTAAAAATGTGCATTCTTAGGAAATAATAAGAAATACATCTTATATTCACTGAGACTCTCATTGCTGGGCACAAAGCATGGATCTGCTTGGTAGTGTTGAAATAGAATTGGTTTATCCAGCTGGGCTGTGTGAGTGCACAGCTCAGTGACAGCTCAGCAGAGTGGCACAAACATCAGCTGAGTGTGTGACAGGATGGGGTGAATGTCCAGCCCCAGCCCTGGCACAACCAGATCCAGGGATATTTAGTGCCTGATTAATGAAACCAACAGGCTGCTCTGTGCCATTGCACACAGTGCCAGTCAGTGTGGTGGTGGGAGGGTGCCTGAGAGAATTCAGGGTTGAGAACTTGGATGTTGAGTGTTAAATTAATTCATTCTTGTTCACAAATGTGATTTTGTTCATTAATGGTAAGGAGAAAAATAGAAATGTCAAGTCCTGAAAAGATTGCAGAAGTAATTTTCGTCTTTACATCTTTATTCGTTTCTCTCAGTGAAACTTAGCTGGAAATGCTTGGAAGAAAATTAGATATAGTTAACTCTTAATTATTGTGTTTATATACTAACAAAACCCCTTCTGTGATTTGTTCATCACAGTCATATCTCAGATGGCTCTTGAAGAATCAAACATTCTCATAAAAATGTGCTGCTTGTTAGCTGGAACTTCAATGTGGACCATCTTTGATTTGAATAAAATCACATTTAGGAAGTGTTTGTCTCATTATGATGGAATGTGGATATTTATCCTAAGAAGAGGCATGGCAGAAGGAGGATGTGTTTGGACTCAGAACTGCAGCCCTCTAATGAGATGGAAAGGATGCTCTGCTTTATGTGCCTGTTTGCCTGGGGTATGTGTTTCCTCAAACCCACAAGCTTGAGCTGTCACCTAAAAAATATTACACTGGGTGCAGGGAGCCTGGCAAGCCTGAAGTAAACTGAGACTCTTAATTCTTCCCTATACATACAGATAACAATAATTTTCATTCTGGAAAAGACATGGCAGCCTAGAGCTCTAGGACCTAAGCCTCATATCATTGATATCTGGTAACTTAGAAAAATATTCTACTCAGAAATCCATTCTGGAGGGAAGAATGTAAATGTCAAACACCTTGTTTCACACCCATGCTTACATCCTTGGAGGTTTGTTACTAATAACATTGCTGGCAAGATTTTTATTTCATAGGAAATAACAGGTTCCTGTTTATAATTTCAAAAAAGTAAAAATAATAATTACCTTTCCTGTGAACATTTCCACAACAGTTTGCTGAAATAAATAAAGAGCTTTGACAGTGAGCATCTAGAGTGACTCTAGCTCTTACTAGGGCTGAGTCTTCCATAAAAATAAAAGTTCTTTAATTCTTAATTGTTATTTATAATTCATGTTGAAATAAAGAAAGGAAATAAATACAGAGATTATGATGCAAACCTTTTTTTTTTTTCCCAGAAATCTCAACAGGCTTTTGAAATAATATTGGCACAGACATTCAGAAATTCACATTCTATGTGTGATACATACATACAAATCCTACACTTGTTCTCCTTTTTGAAAGGGCTGAAGATTTATCTTGAGGAAATCCTTGACTAAAATTGGGAGAACTTCCAAAATATTTTGCAAGGTATGTTTGAGTTGTTTTTTGGTTTTTTTTGTTTTTTTTTTGTTTGTTTGTTTGTTTTTTTTTTTTCCTTTCCTTTGGTAATTATGAATAGAAAATTAGCTCAGCCTGAGAATCTGAGTTGGCTCAGAAAAAACTAAAAATTCAGCCTTAATATCTAGAGACAAATATTTAATAACAATAATAATAGGTAGAAGCATAAAAAATGCTTAAAGAATTTTGGAATGTTGTTATGTCTTACTTTTATGGTTATAATTTTCTCATTTTTGCTGGGTGCAGCAGTGAACAACAGAAATGGATAGATTGTGCTTACTGCCTGGGCTGATGTTTGTTATATCAGCTCAAATACATTTCCACAGAGCAGCCTGAGATCTCGTATAATTTTAATATAAATGCATTATAGGAATTGAAGGGCACTTACGGATCTCAATTACTTCTGGGAACTGAGGGTAAAACCAGTCCAACTCCAAGCCCTTTGAAGCTGAAGGCAGACGAAAAAGATTTATAGCAAAACATTTTTATTTTATTTGTAGTAATACACATTTGAATTCCACTTAGCTGTAGAAGAGGTTTAGAATTTGGAAACCAGTAGCTAGGTAGAGGAAAGAAACACAATTTATTGCTCAGGGATAAGAGAGCAGAAAGAATTCAGCTATTTGATATTTTCTTTGGCAGCAGTAAAGGACACAACCCTTTAATAAAGAAAATTATTTTACTATAAGAAACTAAGTTTTATTCTGTTGCACATAGAACAACTGTGCTGAGCTGAGAGCTGCTTGCTTGTGCTGCCAATGTTCTGCTGTGTACTCAGCATAAAAGGTGGTAAAATATTTTTTTATTTTTCTTTTTTAGTATGTCTTTCTAATAATTGAATTTTTTTTATGTTTTTCTACTCCTATTATTAAATGCCAAAATTAGTTATGTGCAAGAATTAGATAAAAGTATTTCACCTAAAGTGTAAAAGTTTTCCAGAGTTACTAATGACAAAATGCCAACTGAAGATAAAACAATAATGAGGAAATGCAGGTTACACATTTGCCAATGCTCTTTTCAGTGTTGTTACTGGCAAAATAATTTACATTCCATTGTTACATCAATAGACTATTTAGGAAGCAACCTATTTGACAAATACCTTAATGTTTTATGGGAACACTTAGGTGTCTGTAAAGCCCTGCAAGGAAAAGGAAAGGTCACCCCAGTGGGATCTTTTTCTCTGCCAGTGCCCATCTCTGGCAGATGGAGGGAGCAGGGGACAGGGCTGATGTGTGCAACTGATAGTGCCATTAACAGTAACCACTTCATTGTGCTGCCATGTATATCCTTTCAGGATGTGCTCCGAGGTTTTAAAACCTGTTTGTCTGAGAAATATGCATTTCCTGTAAGAATAGCTGAAATGTCACTTCTTTAAAGTCCTGGAACCTTCAGGGTTGGAAAAAACACACTGAAACCCATTGGGAGGCTGGCAACATTTAATCACTAGAGGGAAAGGCTCCCATTTCCAGCTCTGCAGAGTGACATAATATTGATTTTTAAACCCAGCACTCAATCTTTTGGGTTCAGTGTTTTGGGCCAATGCAGCTTGGGGAGAGAAAGGCTGTAACAGAGATATTGGTGAGGAGGAGGAAACCTTTTAAAGTGGCAAAATAAATTTAATGTCTTGCAGCTCTCGGATGTTTGACATGTTCAAAATTCTTCTGGCAGAAATGGATTATTAGGTAGAATGCAAAGTCAAAAGTGTCTGGTAAGTACAATTCAATGTCTGCCTCTGATTTTTATTGCAGAGCTAGAATTTCCTGGTAGTTCTTTTCAGAGGACTGTGATTGTGCAGGGGGTTGTCTGCACACTCCTCTGGGAGTATTTGTGCAGTGAATTCCCAGAGGAGCTGGGGATGGAGCAGAGCTGGGCTGGGACTGGGACCTCTGGAAGTTCCTGTGCTGGGATGGGGCTGCTCTGTGCTGGGACCTGTGGCTGCCTTAAGAGCCAGGGTAGGAAGAGTGGCTCAGACTCAAGCATGAAAGCTGCTCTGTGTTTCTGATTTCTGCATTAATGTCCCTCTCTGCTTCTACACCTGTGCTTATTTCTCCTTCCATGATTGAATCAGTGTTCAGATGCCTTTTGATATTCACATTTCTGTGCTTTCAAAGCTTTCCCCATTTCTCATTATCTCCTATATAGACCAAGTCTCTAAAATAGAATGTTGGATTAAAATTTATTTTTTGAAAAATAAATTATAAATGTGGTGCCAAATGAAACAATAATGTCTAATCAAACAAAATATTTCTTTCAGTATTACTTTTTGTTATTCGCTGTGGTGAAAATATGCCCCAAAGAAAAACCCAAATAATGTTGGCAACACGATATTTTAAATTTTTTAAAATTGTTTTTGGCTTATCCAACAAGCCCCAAAGTACTAATTATCCAGTTACCAGCCTTCTGTTTACTATCTGATGCCAGGGTTCAGTCCCTTTTAAAAAAGCTTAATTTAGACGAAATACAACAAAGAAGAACAAAGAGACTGTCTCATACATGAAGGGTGGTTATGATTCTTTGGCTTGTTTATAGAAAAAAAAGACAAATCTTTGCCACTTGCTCTGGCCTTGCAGCCTTTGTGAATTATGGATCTTTCATAACCAGGCAAGGAACTTAGCACTCACCCTTCACGGGTGAAACAGCCTATTCATATTCAGGAACAGGTGGCAAACAATTATAAATGAATTTAAAGAGATGCCAAGATTGTAGTCTGGAAATATCAATTATTATAAACTGGTTTAATTCCTTCCTCCTCCTCTGCTTGTGTTTCATATAAAGGATCTAGCAGTGACAACTGGATACTTAATATTGACTGGAGTGCTGGAATCATTAACAGAAATAGCATTACCTTTAAGATGAGGTTAAAAAGAAACAAAATTTCCTAAATTCTTCCCTAAGATGAAGCAGAGAACAGTTACTATAGTGCATTTCAGCTGCCTTTCCACTGTGAATATGACCACATTTTGCAGGGCTACAGTAGGAGTAGGCTGGCTGTGGCTGAGAGGGAAATAAGATGTTTTATGGTACCTGAATTGCCCTGGGCTTCGCTGGCACTGCAGTTTGTGCTTCTCTGTATTCCCTGTTACCACATTTGTGGGAACTTGTGGGACAAAGATGTCACTCTACAGCTGACCATAATGTGACATCCCATCTGTCACGCCATGTTGTGCCACTGGCACAGCAGCAGTGTCCTCCAGCTCTGCTTTCCCCAAGAAATCCTTCTGAGGGGACAACTCCTCCCGTGCAGGATTCTTCCTGTGCAAATGAGGAGCAGAGAAGGCAGCCTGGGTTCTCCTGAGTCAGCCCAGGCCCTTAACTGAGCCCTGCTCACGGCCTCTGGAGAGAGATAAATACTCTGCTCTTTTTGCTGATTAGGATCCCAACTTAGATGTCTCTATTAGCTGTCTACAGTCGCTAGGAATGAATCTCCACATATGAAATTTGTCATCTCACATTCAAATATAGAGAAGGATGGCCTGAAAGTAGAATTTTTAGCTGGGGATAATTAAAATTCAAATGGCACCTGCATGGAGTAGATTAGAGTCAACCTGTCATCTTTTTCAAGTGCTCACATAAGAGAACATCATTACTAGGGCACCAAGTAAAATAGCCTGAGGCTTCTTTAGGGTACATTTTGAGAAGTGCAGTGTAAGAATGAGAACAGATGGAAGCAGTGGATGTGAGCCTTGTGAGGCGCCAGTGACAATGTAACTGCTGCCTCCAGAGAGGGGAAAGCAAAGGACAACAGTCTGGGAAGGGAAAGAAAGGTTGCCAGGAGCTGAAATGGTGGCAAAGCTGTTTCTGTGAGGATGTGAAAAGGCATACCTGGAATAGTACTATCCCATTTTTGCTAATTTACAGGTAATACATTCTGCAAATGACATTCTGCTATACATTAGTAGTAAAAAAAAAATTGCTTCTTTTGCCTGCTCCACTTCCTCTTCCTCACTATGGGATTAAAAAATGCTAAGAGGAGGATCAGAAGAAGAAAGATGAGGAGCTGTTGCTTGACTCTTTAACCCTGTCTGAAAACCCCGTGGTGCAATACGACTGTTCTTGCAAAAAACCACAAATTGGTTTCTGGCAACACAGGGTGGATAACAACCCTGCAAAAGCAAATTCTCCCTAAATACCCGGCTGCACTAGCAGTGCAGTAAATCCATTTGTTTCAGTGGTGCAACACTTCCACTACAGAGGAGCATTTTGACTACTGAAGCTTTCTAGACCTGAGGTTTGTTTGATTCTCAGCAGGAATAGAAGCCTAAAGGGACTTTTCAGCAATTGTTCACCTGAAGCTTTGAAAGAGCAGCTGGCAGCTCCATGAGCTTCTTGATGCCTGTTTTGCTTGATATTTCAAGGGGTAACTTTTGTGTACTAGAAAGATTTAGGCTTGCTTTAAAATTAAGCCTTTTAATAGCCTGTTGAAACAATAGTATACATCTCCTCTGTGTCTTGTGTTTGCATGTGTATACAGATATTTGTGTGTATATAAATCCATATGGATTGATTTGCAAGTATGCATAAATATATACACACACATCCCTTCATATATTTTTATGTACTATATTTATGCTATCTATAGGTACATCTACATCATCCTATTTAATTTTTCTTTTCAATTCCCTCTCTTCTCTGTTTTCTGCATCCTGGAACAGACCACCTAAGTGTGTGTTTGGAATGGCTTTCAGTCAGTCACCACTCCAGCACAAGGTGCAGGACGTGCACTCTTATTAATGGTTTAAACCACTGTCTTTGTTGTGCTCCTGGGCCTAATTCTTGGCAACAGCAAGTTGCTGAAACTCTGCTGAAGTTGTTCTCTTGGCTCTCCTGGAGCATTTTACGTGCTCTGAGGGTTGGCCCTGCTGGAGTGCAGCTGGGACAGCTCCAGCCCCTGGCTAAAACACTGAAATGCAGTGGATTTGTTTCTGTCACCTCGCTGGGTGGGGGTCCCTGAGCAGCACCCAGGCAGGGCAGGTGGACAGAGACACAACAGGGACACAGAGGTCCCATTTCACTTGGCCTTGCTGGAGGCCACTGCTCTTCATGCTGATTTAGCAAGGGTCATTCCCAGCTGCAAGAGCACTGAATGTATTTTATAATCCTCATTTCCAAACTTGTGGTTTTAACACATCCCTCCCAACAGGCTAAAAGGCTTGTGGCTATAGGGATGGACTAGAGCACACAAAAAGCCACAGGGCATCTCTGGTCATTGAAACAGCAGAAGGGATTTTTGGCCCTTTCTTCTCCTTTTTCAGACTTTACTGGGTGAAGCTCTCAAAGCAGGTTCCATGCACATACCTTTTCCCTACACATGGAAATGCTGTCACAAAAATCAGGTGAGCCTCTTCCAGCCGGCACTTCTGGGGCACTTCAGAAATAACATGGGAATAGGAGATACAGTTCAGTTAAAATATAGCAGGAAAATCCTGTGTTTCATTTTCTCCAGGAAAAAAGATAGGGAATCCAGGAGAACTATCTCCCTGCAAATGACACAAAGCAAATGAAGCTCTGTTCTCTCCTGGGAATGACTGTGAGCTTTTCGTACTTGGTGAGCTTCAACCAAAGGTGGCACTAGGGGATCACAAGTGAGTCTTTAAATACAACCACTGTGCTCTTCATTCTCTTCCTTTGTGTTCTCAACTGAATCCCCTCCAGGTTTTTCATGAGGTATTTTTTAAAAATGGACAAGTCTTCTCACTGACACTGGCTGGAGATACAGAGGTAGGAATGGTGAGGAGGATGGAAACCTGAGGATAATCTCTCTTCTTTTAATACTGAAAGAAAATCTACTTATTATCTGTGTATCTATGCAGGATGCTGTTAATTCTGTAAAGAAATGTGGATTGAATTCCAGTTTTAAAAATCCATCAGGAATTAGGTCTGTTCAGATACATTAATTTATCCTTCTCTACCTCATATCTGCCAAACTCTAAATCCCCCCGGTCCTCTTGTGCTCCAGCTCCCCATGTATTATTGAGTTTCTGGAAAACACTTTCACTGCTGGGCTTTGACAGCTGACCATGCCTGCATCTTTGGGAACTTCTTTCAGATCCTTTATACTTATTTGTCTTTCAGCTGGGACAGAACTCTGGAAACAAGGTATTGGCTGCTGCAGACACTTGTGGGAGCTGCTAAACTTCTAATCTTCCTGTAAAGTTAACCTGGCAATGGAATGTGATGGTGCAGTCTGCTTCAATAGAGTGTGTTTCCTGTGGGGCTGTGAGGAAGTCACTCCTGGTTCTGCTCCAGTTCCTGGCTGAGCAATAACTCTTCCTCCTCCATGAGCTGCTGGGACAGTAAATCAGTTCTTACATGCTGTGGATCTGGGTGACATATACATTTCTAGATATTCCTGTGAGTCTGCCCCAAATCCTTGGGGGGTTGTCATCTCCTGCTGTGAGGCAGGGCCGGTTGCTGCCTGCCCAGTGAAGGTTCTAAAGGAAAAAGGGGCTGAGCAAAAGACCCAAACTGTTTCAGGTCAGCTCTGCCTTGTGTTTCTCAAGGAACACCTGGCCTTCTCAGGCCCCTGGTTTTAATCTTGTTTCTGACACAGATCTGAATGAAGCCATCATCTCTAATTTTTACATTTTAATACTTCAGGGTAACACATCTGATATTTGAAAAGAGCCACTGAAGTCAATGGATCTCAGACACTGTGGGGCTGTTGGGGAACTCAATGAAGAAATATTTGTGTCTTTTGATGAGGAAAGTTGATCCAGAATAACTTTGCCTAAGGTTTCCTAAAAGCAAAAGAGAGGGAATTATATTTTCCTATCTATAAGAAAGCCATGACTAGAAGACACAGATGAAATACTACTAATTTCAATCCATATTAGATGTGTGTTGCAGACTAGCACCATATTAAAAAACTGACAAATTAGATTGAATCAAGAATCATATCTTATTAAACAGTATAAAATCACCTGCATGTATGTCACCCTCTTTTGGTACAGTCCTTCTCCTTCAGGTTTCATTTCTCTCCTTGAATGTAAGGTCACAGGTAAGGTGAGTGCTGCAGCCTGCCTGGTGCCGTGTACAGCAGAGGTGAGGACACAGATTTATTAATGTCTTGGTGTATCATCTTGAGCTTTGACAAATAGCTTCTTTTGAGCTGCTCTTCATTGTGTAACTACACAAAAAATGCATCATTAAAATTTTAAAAAGGGAAAGGTGTTCTCCTCCTAATGTGGTGTCTGTGCTCTCAGCCTCCACCCAGGACTCTGCTCCCTACAGTACCTGTTTCTGTGAAGAATTCTTAGGCACAAAGGGTTAATTTATTGCAAATGAAGTGGTGACTGCATCTATCAAGCATTCACATCATGTTTCTCTGTCCACAGTAGGGTTCTAGAGCTGCTGGTGCATCGCCAAAACCCTCCTGAACCGCGGGCAGTGCGACGCCTCAGGGAGTGCGGGGTGAGCAGAGACTGATGGACTGGGTATCACACTGGGGGAAAAGCCAGCCCCCCAAACCAGAGGGGGAGAGCAGGGAAAATTCGGGTCCCCTCCCCGCACAGCTCTTTATTTATTTAAAGAATTTGTGTGGTATGTGCGAACCATCCAAGCGCAGCCCTGCCCCCTGCCATGTGCTAATGACACGGTTTAAATCACTCCCATGTGCTCTGTTCCCTGCTCTCCTTACCCACCACAGTAAATACAGGCTGCCAATGCCAAGGGCCTGAAAGAGGCTCAGAAAAGCAGAGAGTGTTTTAAAACCTGAACTTGAATCTTAGTCTTGGGTGTAACACAGATGATTTTGTCTTTGCTGCCTCAGAGACAGCAGAAACTGAATGTCAGAAGTGCTTCTTTGTGGGTATTGGTAAAGTTTCAGATGATTGTGGATTTTTCTGAGGGAAATCGTGTTCAGAGAGAGATGAAGAGAGAATTTTCTAGTCTAAATAGCCAGATGCAGGGCCCTCTTGAGAGCAGCATTGTGACCTCCCCACTGCCAGGAGAAGGCTTCTGGCAGACAGAGAAACTGGAAGTCTCTGAGGGTGAAGGGGTCAGGACAGTTGTCACACCCTCTATATCCTATTTAGTTGGATATTGGAGATAGAAATCCCAATTAATCTTATTTTCTTCAAAATATTAATTAAACTTTAAAATTTTCTGAGGATACATGTGGGTCTGCAGTTGAAAGGGACATAAAACCAAACGGCATTGTGCTTGTCACTGAAACTGAAAGTATGTGTTAAAATTCAGAAAGTTTTTTTCTGAAAGTATATGTTATCCATCCCTCATGTGTTTTTTGGTCCATCAGATATTTAAAGAGCTCCTATGTACCTCTGGAATACCTTTCTCCCCTTTTTGTCCTATTTTGTTCCTTTTAACCTTTTGTGGTGCCATTGGACAGACTCTCTCTGTTCCCTTTCAAGAGCTGGTGTTGATGCACCAGGATCTTCTGATTCAAAGCCCTCTGAAATCAATCAGCCAAAACTTTCTGGGAGCTCAGTGGTCTTTGGGTAAGGCCCCAAGCTAGCAAAGGACAGAGCTTGGGGATGTGAGTGTTTGGATTTTAAGATGAAATTGTCCTCACAAGTCACTCCTTAGGGTGCATGTGCTTCTTCAGGAGTAAACCTTCACTGACGTGAGACAGGTTCAGTGTTAGGATTTTGTTCTGTAATGTCCACCCCTTTTACAGCCTCAGTTTTCTGGAACTCTTCCACTTCGTGGTGCAAAGGTGGAAAAGAGGAAGTTCTCCATGGGAATTCTGAATTTATTAATCTTGTTCCTCATTTATCTTCAGGTTTTCTAGGTGCTGTTGACTTCACAAAGTTGATACTCTAAATTTCAGGGATGTGGCCAGCTGCCAGGGTAAAATGATGGAGTTTCTGGACTTTAAATGACTCAGACTAAGGAAAAGTGAGGGAACAGTGCATGACAGGACCTAACGGGGGAAGGGAAAGCAAAATGTTTAACTCAACAGTGTGGATCTCACATCTTAATAATTTTTAAATTTTTGACTCAGAACGATTTTTTGGCTGTTTACCAGCTTTGTGTTATCATGTTCCCGCCACATAATTGCATGTACAGTATTATAATGAAATGTTTCCAGGCTTGCTCTCTAGAGCAAATGTATAGACTGTGTAAACAATGGAATTCATGCCTGAATATTCATTCAAGAATACAAGAATTCCTCCCTAAACATTGGACATTGCATAACTCCTAGAAAAGTGAGGAAAAAGGATTACAGGAAGTACTCAGATTAAATAAGTTTTAAGAACATTAACAAATATAGGTTTCAACAGCTTTTCTGTTAAAAAAAAGGTAATAAATAAATATAGAAATATATGCAAACCTAAGAATGACAAGAACAACAAACACCCACACTTGCAAGTCTTCATGGGCACACATTTGGTTGGAGGAAATATTTAAAACAAAAAGTTTTCAATGTCCAAAAGAAGAGAGAAATATCTAGTAAAAACCAATAAGACCACTCTAGAATATATGGTAAATCAAGATATTCTTCCAAGTGGCATTGTGAAATGTATTTCTCCAAATCTTCATTTTTCATGTGGAAAAAATTTATCTTTGACTTTTATAGGTCAAAGGTGGGTCCCTTGGCCAACACACTATGGGGAAAGAGCTGTTTCTTGTGGAGCTTTTTGGGTCACAATAAATTATTTAAACATGAAAGAGACAGACTGAGGCTCCTTCTATAACCAGTTAGTTGTGATAGTTCTTAGATATGTAAGTACTCAAATGAGGATTCCTTCTCTGCTCTCAGGAATCATTTGCTATTCCAGAATGCATTCCTGGAAATTTATTTGAATAATTTAATTTTTTATACCAAAGTAGGATGAAAATAATTTTGAAATATCAATGTTCTTGTTTGTGTGAAACCTTTGCCTGACCAGCCCTACTTTCCAAGGAGTTCTGGCACTTTGCACCTCATCTCAGCACCAGATGAGACTTTAGAAAATCCCTTCCCATACAACACTGTACTAAACCAGAATAAAATTGCTGTGCATTATCCAACTTGAGACCAACAAGCAAATAAACCTTAGGCAGCTCCCACAGCCTTTGGGACTGGAGCTTCTGAGGCTCATGAGGCTGGGACAAGAGACGGTTTCTCTCTTGTTACAAGCTGATGGGGTTTTGCCCATACAGAGTGGTAAATGCAGATTATTCTCAGCTCCTGACTTCACACACTCCACAAGACTCTGTCTTTCCTAACTTCAGGTCAAATTCAAATCTACTTGCTAAAGAGAAGCTCAAATCACTGCCTGACATTTGTAGGATGGTGATACAGATAAATCATGGCTCAGTTTTGTTGTCTTTAGGGTAAAATTTGTGCCTTTGTGTGATGTCAGGCAATGGTTACTGTCTCATTAACATTCATTCTACACAAAATGTCAGCTGATTTTCCTGAGAATAGTAATCTTACATTCTTTCTTGCCCAGATTATCACACTATCAGGGCACCCTGCAGTTTTAAGGCAGTTAAACCCCAATGGATAGGTAAATATTTTTATAATTTTACAGATGAGAAAATGAAGGAATGATTTGAAGGTTTATATCCTCAAAATGTGTTAGATGACCAGTTAGGAATGACTAAAGCTAGTACCTTTAAAATTTTGGCTTAAAATTCCTTTCTGTAGTCCTATACCCACCCTTATGTATCAAGGTTTTGTGAATTTCCTGGGAGCACACCCTAAATTTCTCCTCTAATGGCCAATGTTTGATTTTGTATCATGAGAAAAACAGAATGAACATGAACATCACAGAGATTCAAACTACTGTCCAAAATTAAACCTGATTTGGGACTTCCAGCATGCTGATAACACCCACAGTGTGTGGGTTGTGGTAGAAGCAGAGTAACAGTCCATTCTTCATGTCCAGCACCTTTCTCCCCAATTAATATTCACTTCTTCATGGATATCCTGACAGGTACTGCTTGCTTGCTTGTGATGAGCACATCATAATATATTTTCTGGAATTAATTAATTTATCCTCAAAATTTGAAAGTTGAATAGATGTGGGATAGACGTGAACTCTATGGAAATCATCAAAGATATTAAAATTAAGATTTAATTAGAAAAAACACCTGTTCTACACAAATAAAGTCTCCTGGATGCCAGTTACTAAATAGAATAATTCTCTGAGCTCTGTCCCACTTCACTTTGTGCTGTTGTCTTTATATGAAGGAAGCATGGGAAATAGTATTTCTAAAATTCAGTATTTCTGACTGAAGTTAAAAGTGATTTTTCCCTTCCACTCTTTGACTACAATTAATTGCTTATTTATGCTTTGTTAGGGCTGGAGCAGGAATAGAACAGACATTAGCATTACTTAAGCTTGGATTAGAAGGAAGACAAACCCTCAAATTTCATGGATGTTTACAATGATGATTTTTGTTTGTTTGCCTTCTGATTATGGCTTTAGGAAGCATGCATTCCAATAGGTAATGAGATGAATGTAAATGTTAATTGTTATTGATATTTCAAGGCAATTTCATGACCCAAAGTTCAGCTATTTGTGTATTCTTCTTTATAGAAATTACATCTGAATAGCCGTGATAAATTATTCTAGTTTATATTCACTTCAGTCTATTTTAGTGCCTCTTTCTGAATTGAGTAAAAATGAGCCTGTTTTTTCTGGTATTTGTAAAATATGCAACTTGCTGTCTTTTTCTGTCAACTGAAAATCATATTCCTTTAAATGATTTAATTATTTGAAATGCCCTACAGTGCAGTCTGGTAAAATGCTGATTGTCCCCAAGGTCAGTAACCAAGTCCCCAACAATCACACTCTGTGTACAGGGTCAGGATTAAAAAATTGTTTTGTTGCCCAGTTCAATCCATGTCAGTCTGCCATCCTAAAAAAATGGTGAAGTGGGGAGACACCACAACAACCCCCTTCCACCTCTCACCTCCTCCCAGAAGGTTCAGTCTCCATGACCAAACTGGGAGCCCAGACTGAGCCTGAGCATTTCCTTAAAGAGAGCAACAGGCAGAGTCATTGTGGAGATGTTTGGAGAAGGTGACAGAAATGTGAAGCTGCAGGTCTCTCAATTAGGCAAGAAATGTCTGGACATTGCTATTTAAAGGAAATTATTAATCTGAGTGTAACACTCCAGTGTTGCCTTTGAACAGAGGAGCAGATATTGCCACATTCCTTCTGCAGGCAGCACCTGAGCTCTTGTGGATCTGCTGAACTCACAAAGGGTGGGGCACATGAGCTCCTTTGTGAGCAAGAACAAGTTTTGGAACTGTAGAATGAACAGAATGTAGTTTAGGTATGGTAAAGACATTTTCATTCGAGAGACAGTCATAGTTCAGGAAAAAACTCATGCTGAACCTGAAATTTTGCCTGCTTTATGTGTTGCTCCATAAAGTTTATGTGAGCGTGAAGGCTGAGGCTGTCTAAAATGATTTATTAAATGGAAGGTGAGAGCACTGAAGAAGATTAGAAAGAGCAGAATTCATGAGAATAATCAAACCTAGTGCTATTGAGTTTGGCTATTTTGTCTAGGAACAATACAGCACTAATCTCAGGAATCCCCAAGATGCATGCAGGGGCAGAAATACTGTGCTAGCTTCTACTTGCTGTTGCTTACACCTGGATGCTAATATTAAGTATGTTATTAAAAAGTTAAACAGGGCTTAAGCCAAGCCCTGAGCTGGCAAGATACACTATTGTGATGTATGAATCAGTCATAGTTATTGTGTAAGGAGGAGAACATGCTTCAAAGGCCAAAGGGCACGCTCTCCTTTTTCTTTTTTCCACTTCTTTCTCACAGGCAGGGCTCTGGAGTGAGTTTTACAGGGTGTTGAATACAGCTGCTCTGTTGTGCTGCATGCTGCAGTGTGAATGCCAGTTTGCCATCCTTTTGTTCTGTCTTGGAAAGCTGATAGAAGAACCCAGAGTAACCAGGTGCATATCTTGTCCAGGTCCTGGTCTAATAATTCTGCAAGCCTGTGAGAGTTTATTAATTCCCCATTATGATCTGGGGTTCCTCTCTGATCAGACTGGTTGTGCAGCACCCCCAGTCTCCTGCTGCAAATGTGGTTTATAATATTTCTGCTCTGTGAATGCTGTAACAGCAGCACTGCTGGAAATAGCCCATTCTGTATGTGCTGTGGCCTTAGCATGGATAAATGGGCTCAGGTGGAGATAAAAAACGTGAGAAAATAGGAAAAGTATTAATCCTTTCCCAAAGGGCATTTGTGTGTTTTCAGTACTCTGGGTTAAGGAAGACAATAAACAGAGAGTACCTGAGCAGGATTCAGTGAGGGGCTGTAAAGCAGATATGTCCTCTGAAATGAGACAAAATCCCTGAGGATAAAGTGCCAGCTTCCTCCTCATGAATGGAACAGCCATTCCATTTTTGCAGTGTCCAAAAAAGAAGGATACTCTTGATATGCAAGGCATAAAGTTCATACTTGGCTGATCCCACCCTGAGCCCGGTTCAAATGGGTTTGCAGAAAAGGACATGGAAGGGAAGGGCTGAGAGATCCATCTCCCTTTTCTGGAGGCAGCCAGCACGGGCACTGTGAAGGGGCACTGAAGTACAGTGGATCCATTATTGTCTTATGTCATTTCAGTTTGGAGAGCAATCTGTGCCACAAGCAGTAAAGCTAAAAATGGGGTTGCATAAATGTTTCTCATTTACCTAGAATTGTGTGCTATTCCTCAGACTCCTTCTCAAGCAGGTGGCTGCTGTACCCTCAGGACAGGGCTGGCAGACTTGGAAGCAGCAAGCAAAAGGCAGCAGCTCCCAGTTTCTTGTGAAGGCCATCTTGGCTGCTGTCAGTATTGCTTCAGCTGGGACTCTGTGGAGCCTGCTTCTATAAATATACAACAATTCAGTTGTGTAATTGCCATTACCAATGTGAATTCAATTTGTCTGTATTTTTATACCATAGCATTAGGTCTCAGAATCTTGAACTGGTATAGATTCTTTTAATAAATGCTGATCTCTCCAGATCTTCAGAGGTAGAAATGAAGTCATCAGAAGCAGATGGGGCATGGAATAAAGTGAAAATTAGAAGTAATTTTAGTAAGCTTGTTTTGCTTTTAATCCAGGGTTGTTTATGCTGTATAACTTCCTCTAATCCCCTGATCCACAAAAAATGAAGTTGTGATTGCAAAATATTTTGATTCAGACTATTTCTATTTGTTAAAATTATCAGGGTGTTTTAACTGAAAAAAAGACTGCCATTTGGGTTGGAATAGGATCTGATAGAAAATTCTACCCCTGAAATGCAAGAATCACTGAAAAAATTGGAAAGGGAGCCTAATCTTGTTCAATCCTTCTCTTAGTAAGAGAATCTGTTAAGGAAGCTATGGCCCAGAATGATTTTGTGGTGGTCACTGAGCTAGATGGACACTGCTGCTTTTTTTTGGTGAGCAGTGATCAGAATCCCAATATCAAAGCATTTAAAGTACAGGGTTTAAGGCTTCCCACTCACCTGATGCAAAGTGTTCTGCAAAGGACCTTGGGCCACAGGGCTGCCTCAAGTACTGCCATTAATGGTCGTTATAGCTTTTATAAGGCATCTCCTACATTTCCTTTAATTCATACCGAGCTGTTGCTGCCTGTCCTGTCCACAGCTTTGCACGTGTGCTCCCCTGGCAGGGACAGCACAGGAAATACTGTCCTTGCCCTTAACTGTGCACAAAGGAACAACTCCATGGCACATCCTCAAATGTGTGCACAAAGAGAGGATCAGTAAGGAAAAAGGCATCTGCTCACTGCTGTGCTCCATGGATTCTGCTGCTGGCAGATTCCCTGGGAAAGGCATTGGCTGGTACAGACAGACACACATGAGGGAGGGGAACAGAGGGGAAGAGCAAGGCTCAGAGCTGTGTTTGTGTGTGAGTTGTTCAGAGTGATCAATGAGGGATATCCTGGACTCCAGGGCTTGCAGCACATGGGCTCTGCAGGTGTCCTGGGCTCTGTGTCAGGAAAGGAGCCTTCCCTCCCCACTGTATTTCTTATCACCACCTCGCCAGGCTGCTTGGATGCTTCAGCATTAGCCTGTGAGTAAGCTCTTCTGCAGACGAAAGTACCTGAAATAATAGAGAATTCTACCCTAGAGTTCTGTGCAAGGCTTACTCCTCTTCTGATGGATTTGTGTGGCGGCCTGACCTAGTTCTGTAAGTACAAATCCAGACTTGTATTCAGTACAGTTAATCCCCATTTCTTCTTTTCAGATGGACTTTGCAAAGTTTATAGCTATCCTCAGATCTGTGCAGGATCATGTCCTTAAGTTACTGCTCCGTGTTGATACTGGCATTGTTTCAAATGTAATGAATACCTGAATAAACAACCCTGAAAAATATATGTGTAGATATATATATGTTCAAGATTAGATTTATTAGTCTGGCCTTTGGCCAATTGCCTAAGTACAACTGCTGTCTTACAAAAAGATCAATCTTCGATAGTCAGGAGCTTTAGGCAATTTTTTTCCTTTTAGATCTTGGACCAGCCATGGTTCTTTGGGTCATCATATTCACTTGATTGAATAACAACTGATTTTAATAGGACTGATGGTAAGAGAAAGGCTTTTTAGAATCAGGATATTAAATAGACTTAGTTAAGTGGCACATTTTGTGCACTGGAAGAAAGAAAAGTTCTTCAGAGTGAGAGGTAGAAGGGTAATTCACCCAAAATTGAAACCTCAGGATTGGGAATGAGTTAAAAGTAATGCCTTCCATTAGCTAGGAATTGATCATTTTTCTTTCCCACAGTGAGCCAGATCTCCTGGTTTTGCTTTGGTTCTTCAATGTCCTGAGGCTTTTCATGGGTTTCAGCTGCTGCAGCAGAACTGTGACCCCACGTGCAGCTGCCTTGGTTTGGCTGCAGTGTGTGGTGCACTGAGAGCACATTAGAATTTCTTTCTTCCCCTAATCACCCTTGGATGGGGAAGGAAATAGTGTGATGCTGCCTTCTCTCCTTTTCAGAACCTGAGAAAGCTGCTCCCATGCATGATTATCCCACCGTGCTTCTTCCAGCACCCCTCAGTTGTAGCTGTTTTGTTTTTTGGAGCTGATGTTGATCACCATGATCTGTGCAGCTCAGCCTCATTGCAGCTACAATTAATCCCTTCTGTTCTGAACCAAATTGTCTGAAAATCATTTTCTGTATTTCTGCACCTGCCAAGGGAGAGCTCCTGCAACCTTTAATGGTGCAGGTAATCCTACTACTGCCAACACAAACACTCCTTTACAGAAAGGCTGCAGACACACAACCAGAACTTGCTGGAGCACTTTCCAGGAGGTTTTGTTCCCTCCCCTCCATGTAAAGATGAGAATGTTTTGTAGAAAAACATTGTCCTTTTGGTCCAAGTTTAGCCAGTCTCTGAAGCAGGAGAGTGATTAGTGCTCAGAATGACAGACATTCTCACAGGGCTGTGAAGATGCAGCTTCAGGTGTTTACTTCAGAAAAAGAAACCCTATCTAGTCCAAATATTGTAAGCACTGGGATATTTCCAATTCTGAGAAAGTCTGTTCACCTTTCCACTCCCCAAGCCCCCAACATTTTGCTTTCATTTTACCACAGGGCAAAGCATCAAGGTCTTTTTATAGAAGGAGTGCTGGTTTCCAGTAAGATCAAACTACTCCTTTGTTCTGATCTCGGTACAATCTTTCCCAGGTGACAAGACATTGGTAGGTTCTTAAAATGCCACAGTGATGGGGACTTCTTTTTGCAAAACCTAAAAAAATCACATCAGATTTGTTATACTCTCACAAGTCCTGGTCATGGTGGGAAAGTAAACTGAGACTGATTTTCATTGCTACACTTTAATTCTGTGTTCATTTGTATCTGTTAGGACTGCTCCTATTGGAGCTGATTTGAATTCTAAACAGTGTTAGATATTTGTTTTTGTAAAGCTGTGCCATTCATCTTTAATATAATCATCTAATTTACTCTATTAATGCCAGCTGCTCCATTTGGCACAGGTCACCTGGAGTGTTTGCAACACTCTGCTAATTTTTCCTTGAACTAATTCTAAAAATCCATAGAAGTCAGAGCACTCCACCTCCACAGAGAGGGAATGTTTATTTTTGTCCATGTTCCTAAACACCTTCTTAGTCTGGCAGCAGAAAATATCCTCTGGGAGGCAGGCTTCCATTTTGCTGAGAATAATTTATTTATTTGGTCGGTTTTATCCAGAATTGTCCTTGGCATTCCCAGGTGACTCCAGGGAGTGACCACTTTTTTTATAACTTCAATATTTTCATAAATTCAGTATTTTCAAAGATACCCCAGGGAGTACCTTTCAGAGCAAACAGCTGCTGCCTTGAAGAGGATGATTTTCAACTCTTTGGTGGCTGCCACTTCTCCTCTCTCTTGTCTTTGAAATCTAGGATGGGTAAGAGTGTGAAATGTTTTGTGTTTCCATTCTGTGGCAAAGTTGGCTTAACACCACTTCACCCCACCCCTGATCTCACAGAAAGCAAGTGCCAGATTTGGAATTGCACAGAGGTTTGTACAAGTTAGGGCTAGTCCACCCTGAGACAGCAGAAAAAACAAAAATGAATGAGAGTGATGGCCTCAGCAAACAGAACAGCTGAAACACAATGGAACTACCGTGGTTTTTCTTGAGCTGGGGTTTTATATGTTCTTCATATACAGCACAGGTCCTGTCCCTCCAACCCAAACTTCAGTTACATTTCTTAATTCATAGGAGAGTGCATTGGTTTATCTGCCTTCCAAAACAATCAACTAGAAAACTAAGATAAAAGGTGACATTTTAAAATGTAAATTTTAATAGACAACTGTAATTTAAATAATGAAAGAGCTTTTCCCTAGCTGAGGAATTTCCAGCAGGTAGATTAGGGGCAGGCTTCTGGCACCCCTATTCTGACTGATTCCCATTCTGCTATAAACCAGAGATCCTGATCACAGAAACATCTATTTTCTTCCTGTACAACTGTAATGAGTTTATTGAAAACACACAATAGTGTAAGACAGTTTTGATTAGGCATATTACCAAAGGTGATAACATAATTAAGCCATGGCTTGTCAGAGGTTGAGACAGTAGCTAAAGGGAAAATATTTCATTTCTCCATCTGGATCACAGAGTGAATTTGAAATCTTGCTGCTGCTTCTGGTGAATTGAGATGAATTCTGGAGAATCCAGTGCTTTGTAGGTGATCCCTCATGTGTGAGTGGTTAGTAGAGCTCCAGCAGGATCACCCCAGGTCTCAGGAGAGCTCTCCCAAGTGACACAGTTCTGGCTCACAGCATATCTTACTGAACATTTTCTAAATGATCAAACCTCCACTAAAGGTTGAGCAGGGAGTTCATGGTCTGTGAAGATCCTGTTTGATCAGCAGTTCAAGAGTTCAGGTCCAACCCTCACAGAGATTGGCTTGAAATCCATTTGTAGTTCTAGGAAAACGTAGCAGATCATCTTGTACTCTAAATTAGTAACCAGCTTATGTTGCCACTTTGAATGTAGTATTTAATTTCTTAATAGATTAAAAATCTCTGCTATTCAGATGTGGACATTAACAGCTGTCTTATCTCTAGTGCTCTTCTGTGAGCAGATCCCTAGCCAGAGGTTCATGCTAATTAGAAAAGGGTATTGTGTGCATGTGTATTACTTTCAACTTTGTATTTAACCTCCCCAGACTGGTTAATGTCTTAAAAAAAAAGCTTTCTTTTAGCCTAGCCTCTTGAAACTACTTATCCTAATATTTATCCTTATGTTGTATTGCAGGCAATCCCATTTCTTTAGCAAGTAATTAATGGGAGGCTGTGTCACCAAACCCTGAGGCCCGTCACTGCTGCAAGTGAGTGTTAATTTAAAGCATCTTATACTCCTCAAATTATCTCTTTGAAGAGTCTCTCTGCCACAGTTTTGTACTGCTTTGTTTCCAAAGTAATCATCTACAGTCCAGATTTCCTTTGGGAGGGAAAAACAAACAAACAAAAATGAAAAGCCAAAATAAAGGGTTGGAGCCAAACCCTTTCAAATTAATGAGTTAAAGATTTCAGGCTTCTGTATTGTTACCCGATGTTGAAGCATTAAGCTGCCTCCCACAGTTTTCTTTCCTCCTTTGTTAGTTAAAGCTTCTTTTTTCTTTTATGATCAGTTTTTACAAGTCTGATTTTTTTCATCTTCATCAGGAATAGTATGTTAAAGTTATTAAGGCAGCAAGGGCTGAATGAATGTTTGGGCTTTTTTCACCTCCCAGCCCTGTACCACAAAAAGGCACTGAGTGAGTGTGAGATCATGGCCTTTGCAGGCAAGCGTAAACTTTTTTCCAGTTCTAACAAATTTCTGACACATTGGAACAGAAAAGATCACGTTTCTGTGCTGTAGGTAGATGGCTCCAGCATTATTCATATGATTCTTTGTGTATGTCTGTGGCAGGCCTTTAACAAGAGCAGCGAGCCAGCTCTGAAATACAATAGCACTCAGGGCCACCCTTTTATGTTTGTTTACTCACTTTTATGAGCCTTGCTCAGTTATTTGATTCACAGGGCTGAAGCATGCCAGAAGACAGCTCAAGAAATTCATTGGCCTTTTTTTTGGGGAGGCCTACTCAGCTGACCTCTCTGTGCCAGGATACCAGAGCTTTCTTAGGGAACTTGGAATATGTATATTTTTACCACATGGCTGGTGAACAACATATCTGATCTGCTGTCTAGAGCAGTCCCTCTCTTGTTTTGAATACACCTCCACTGGCATGGAGTCTCCACTGCTGAAGGTCAGTTGCCGAGCAGGATAAATCTGTAAACAACAGCTAGGTGGGTGAAATTTAATTTTTCACTTAAAGATTTTGCCAGTGAAGGTCACATGGGGGCCAATGGGTATCAAACCTAATTCTGCTGCTCATAGAAAAAATATTTAACAGGACATAAATTAACATTGGATCATTTTCTCAGTTACTTCATTTCATCATGGCAGTCATTTTGAAGAGTTAAATATAAATAAAAGTTGTAACCTGTACTAAGAGCTGTAATCTTATTGCAATTATCTCTATAGGGTTTTTTTACTTTCATTATGGAAAATAGGTCCAACCTGATCTAGCTGAAATAACCCTAGACTTGAGCCCACTTGCACAGAGCCTTAGCTAGAAACTGATGTACAAATCACTCTCCTCTGTGACCATGTGCCCAGTAAACCGAGGGGTGACTCAGACTTTTGAGTATTTAAAAAGTAAACCAAAAAGTCTAGACCTTTAGGTCCAGAACCTTCCTTTTCTTTATGTGTGTATAGTTGCATGAATAAAGGGATTGAATCATCCAGGTGCTACAGTACTTGGAGTAATTAATACTTAAAGGGTAAGTATGCTTTTTCCTCCCATAAATTGATTTAATTTTCATATCCTGATTGCCTGGAGCAGCTCTATTCAGCAACCTTGCAGAATTTGCTACATCTTTGATTTATTGTACAGCATCCTTCTACACTTTTAATCCTTACAGCTTTCATACATATGGAATTAGTTACAGATTTAATGCCCCATTGATTTCAGTGCAAATATTTAATTTCTGACATCTTGAAAAGAAAGGAGATCAGAGTTTCAGGTACTTTCCCACCGCAAATTCTCATTCAGATATATTTTCTACTGCAAAGGTAATTCTTTTGAGCTTGAAATATGAGTGATATCTGAAAAGTAACTGATGATAAATATGTGTATTGTAAACATAGTGCATGTCTCTGCAAGTCAGGGATAAAAGTTTTACACTTGTTTGCAAGGCCCTAAAATGTGCCAAATGTCCTGTGCATTGAATGGTGGGTTAAATGCTAACTTTTTTCTTTTTTTTTGTTGGAGGCATCTGGAAATGTCTGAAATTACTTGTTTGGCTCAAAGTCCTGATGTAGACAGGAGCAGTGAGCAATAAGCAGGCCATATTTTCCTGGAGTAGTTCTGTGTACCCTCGTGGAGAAGGGCACACGCTTTTAAATAAATGCAGAAAAGACTCTGCTCATATGCTGAAAACACTGTTATGTTTTGTACAGTGCAGTTTTGCACTGAGCCCTAGATTTTTTTGGTTTTGGTTAGGAATGTAGGATATTCTCCCTTGTTGGTTCCCAGATAGCCCACAGGCAGTAAAATTAGAAGTGTCCAACAAGCAAGAAAACATACTGAATGAAATTAAAAGGTGTTGCCTCTCCCTTTCATCTGTAGATCTCAGTAAGAAAAATGTTAAGAATAAACTCTTAAGTGAAAGCAATTTTAATGAGTTTTTCCATCTCTAAAGGTACAAAAATCTTAATTTGCCATTGACAATCATAACAGAAGCAGCTAGTCTTAATCGTAGAAAATCTCTCCTGATATTTTCTTCTAGAAGCCAGACAAAACCAAATGCTGAATCTGCACAGCTCTGAAACTTCATAGGTTTACAGCTGGATCAGGCTGTGAACTTTGCATCTGGTCCATGTCAATATAAGAAACTGAGCAAAAAGAAAGAAAAATCAAAGCAGTTTTAAGAGTAATGTGTATATTAAACCTCATTTCATGCATATTCTTTGAAGATTATGCATTCCTCCGTATTCCAGGATTCTTAAGATTGCGCAGCTTTCCCCTCTGAGTTGTTGCTGTGAGCACTGTGAAGCTGCAGGATTTTGGGGCAGGTTTTTGGTCATAACAAGGACAGGCAAACATCTGTGGATCACATCCTTCAGGGGGCTGTCCTGATGGAATTCTCCTGAGCAGCCCTCTATGATTTGCTGGGTTTGCATTCTCTTGGTGGTGCTGTGGCTGTGGTGGTGTCTGTGGGTCCTGGCAGTAAAGTGCCAGCAGAGCCTGGGCAATGTTTCCTAAACCCACACATGGTTAAGATGAGCTGGATTTCCATAGGCTGTGCACACCAAGCACAGCAGGACCCAGCTGGGGGGGGGAATATGTAGGCTGTGAGAAGGATGGGAGGGGGGAAACAGGCTATAATAAAACCCTTACACCATTTCTACAAGTCCTTGCTTGCAGATGCAGTAAAATTGAAGAGCTCATCCATATATGAGCAATTAGAAGCAAAACATAAACATTCCTGCACAACTAATCAATAAACTCATATGTCTTCATTAGCAAGGTAGCATTTTGTGTTATTGATATTAAAGATCTACTTTCTGTGCTGGGTCTCACTGCAATTGTTATTGATGAATAAAACCCCCGTGAGCTGAAATTGTTGTCTTTTAAAAACTAGAATCTTGATTGGATGGCTTTATTTTCCCTGCATTTCTTCTCACCACATCTCCTATTAAGCCAAAAGTGTTGAGGATGTCTCATTTCACAAGTCTCAGTTCTGGCTCACGCTGGACACCGTGGGTGAGGCAGTGGCAGATGCTGAAGCTGTTCTGGTGCATGTGTATCACTTAGGGCTATTTTAAGAGTGGATTTTGATTTGTGTCATTCCTACTTTAAATATGACTTGTTCAATAACATGTTCAGTAGTAATTAGATAATTTAATGTCTACTGACAGGTCTTTTGTGACTGAGACCCAATTTTAGCCCTGCATACCAAGGAGCTTGCCAAGGAAAAGTAACCCTTTTACTTAGTAAGGAAGGATAATGGGTAACTTCTGGAATTAAGTGAAAAATTGAATCCAGCTTCCTGTGTGCACTTTAGGTCCCACACTGGGATTACAGAACTAGCTCTGAACTGTTGGCTGCTGACAATAAAGATTTTATGTGTGTCGTGTTGAATTTTCAAAAAAAGTTCTCAAATCAAAAAGGTCAGTTTTACATTGAATCTGGCTGCTTGTTTAGGAATTTAAGTGCTTTGCATTGGCTTGTCTTCTCTGTAGCACTCAAGTTTATATATTTTTTTTTTGAGAAAATAAAAGGTAATATTCCAGTTTAAGGAAAGGGGAGAAAGAAAATAAGGTCATATGCAAACAGAATTTAAAAGTGTTAGCCTAGTTTCCATCATTAAGAGTTGATCCACTGAAGAGCTCCTGTTGCCAAATGCTTGCTTACCAATGGTTTCAGTATGAATTTGATAAATCCTTGTATTAATATGTATTATTATCTCTTCATATATAAATTACATTTGAGTAATGCAGAGTTGGTATCTTTAGCAATGAAGGTGCTTCTGCCCTTAGAATGAGACAGCAAATAAAAATAAATATGCTTTCCTTGTATTCAACACTAAATATTTCTAGGCTGTCTTCTGTGGTACATAACCTATTGCATTATAGGTCATTTTTTTCTGTGGAGTTTCATTCTGAGAACTGCCTGGCTGTGCCATGTAATCACACGTGAGACCCCTGCACAAAAGAAATGCCATAATTTCTGATCTGTGCATATAAATGGATAATGCAAGACTTAAGACCTGTGTGAATATCCACTTTGAAAAGTTTTCTAAGTCTATATTAAAAGCTTCTTCATTTTAACCCAGCATTCTCCCACAGAGATTTTCTGCAGTGCTTCATTTATCAAGATGTAGTCTGACTTTTTGAAAACATATTTAAATTAAATAGTCAGTTCTGAAAGAATGTGTTTTCTAATGTATTTAGCCAGAACTGTGTGAAACTCTCAGTCGAGAAATCAGCAGATCTTCATTCAGCCTTCTACCAGGATGTCTTTAACTTTGATTTTTAGGTTCCTTTTGGTGTGAGACAGATTTACAATCTTTCTATTTGTAAATGATTTTTTATATATATATAAAACTCCCATGTGTGCTGATTGGAGAACATTTTCTTTGAAATTCTGCTGTCTGAATTCCACAAGAAAATAACCAGGAAGCTTTGTGATGTGATATTGTAACCAGACTCTCACTTAACTACTCATTTGTCTTTTAACTTGGTCGTGGGAACAGTAATTTACTAACCTAATTCAATGCATTTGTTGCCTTTGGAGATCAATGCTGCTCCAAGCAAAGTCAATAACAAAACTTTATTGATTTTCCTGGGACCAGATCAGCCCCTTAACGCATGAGCATGACCTTACAGCATCATAATTTTTTTTGTGCAATTGCTGAAATATTAAGCCATGTTTTTGCCCTTGCACAGATCCTGATACACTGTGTGAAAGGGAGTTTAGAAGGGAGCTGACCTCTCCAGAGAGCTGTGGCACGTGAAACACACAGCCAGGATTTCCAACCCCCTGAACCACTGAACACAGGAGGGCTCCACTCTGAACTCGTGGCATGAAGAGGTAGATTATCACTGTGTTATAAATATAATTGATAATCATTCCTTTCCACTGCTTAAATGACCGTTTCTTTTTTTCTCAGGCATAGATAAAGGTTCAAGTTTTTGGGGGAAATCAAATATGTTGAAAACCAAGCCTTTCTGGGAGGCAATGTAATTTACTATGAGAAGCATCACCCTTTTTGCCAAGGAGTAGGAATTAATGTACTGTTTGTGTTGTTGGATCTACTGCCCATCCAGACTCATGTTGGACTCAATGTGATAAGGAAATGAGGAGTTTTTTAAGGTGTCAGTGCCACGACCTTCTGATATTCAGCTCTAGATCAGTGGTAGGATTTGACAATAGCAGGGACTGTTCTAAACCCCATCACTTAAATCTGTAAAAGCATTTGGGAGCTCCTAATCCTTAAGCTTTAGACAGAAGGTCATGGGCAGAGATGCACAGGAGGCAGTAAGGAAACTGCTGGAGGATGCTAGCAAAATTCAGAAAGATGAAGGTGCATGGTAGATGGCTTAAGTTAAGGAGATACCCAAACTGTTATCCCAACATGCAGCACCAAAGAGGAAAAGGACTACCAGTAAAATGTGTTTTAAGGTGATCTCTGCCCACTGAGATTCCTGGGAGAGGAAAACCTGAATGAGGTAATTTAAAATTTAAACAAAGAATATGCAAAATACCGAGAAGTGCAAGTTTGGGAAGTGAGTCAATAGGAAGGTAGACAGAATATTTGTCTACAGCCTGGCAGCTTTTCTCTGAACTGCCTCAGCCCTGTTTAGGTGACTGGGAAATGATTCCTGAGCCATTCTGAGGCTTCAGATCAGGGTCTTACAGAATGAACAGCAAAACACCAACTCTGCATCTACACACAACCCTAGGTTTACTAAGCTATAATCACTGTAGCCCCCAAAGGTCTCCTGTGTTGTTTCAGTTTAATTAGGCTATTAAAAGAAAACAAACCTGTTATTGACATTTATGAACATGCAGTGTTCTGTGTTTTTTTGTGTGAAGTAAGTTCATCTCTTCATCCTCTCTCCATTTTTTTTGTATGGGCAGGTAAACTGTGAAATTAACCTTTGTTATATTATTTATTAGTTGAGTCCAGTAAATAATAAATAAATCCTATTTATTAGTTGAGACCAGTAAAATATTTCTCCTAAATACCATTCCAAATACAAAGGCCTTGCAGATGTACAGCTGAATATTTAGAGAACTAATTTATTAAGAGCAGAACCAGTAATTTTTTTACTGGAGAATCCTACAGCTTTATCACATTGTTCTATGTTAAAGTAATGATGCATCCAGCTCCCCATCATCAGTTAGTGAGGAAGAAACCCTCAGGGCAATTGAAATGAAACAACTTAAAGTGGAGTACCTGGCAAAAAAATTACAAGGCCAGACAAGAAGAATGTGGCTACGCTGGAGGTCTGTGACCGCAGCCTCCAGGAGCCCTGGCCACACCACTCCTTCCTTGGGAAAGAGAGATTTGTAAGCTGGTGTTTGGAAATGGCTGCACAAAATAACTTTCTCAATGTATTTCAGCACAGGATATTGGAAAAATCGTGAAACTCTCAATTAACATTTGATGTGCAAACTCACTGTTTCGTAATGATGGAATGAAGAGGTTGTTTAATGAGCAGGTTGGTAGGGAATAAATTAATTCCAAAATGTCAGGAGGTATTCTGGAAAGATTTCTTTCTTTCTGGAAAGATTTACATTGAAACTTGCAGATTTACAAAACCAGTTTTATATCTGATATTAAAGTCTGTTCAGCAAACATTTTTGTAAATAGGTCTTTAATAGGTTTTTTAATAGGTCTTTCTGTTGGTTTCTATTTGCTCCCTAAGAAATGGAGGCAAGTCTTCACAAGCCAGATTTTGGCTCTAAGGATTAAACTTTTTGTTGCTGTTGTTGTTGTAGTAAATCAATAGATTGCTTCATGTCTGAATCAGAGAATAAATTACAATGGAATGATATAATTTCTGTTTCTCAGGTTTTATGTCTAAATTATAATTAGCAAATGTGTCTGCTAATTATTTAATATAATAAATGGAATAATACTGCAATTTACTTGTGAAATTTCAAATGTCAGATTTTTAAAGATAAAATTTATACTTCTAATCCATTGTATGAATTATTTTACTTGTGTGAGTAGGCAAGGGAGAGAAATAGTACATGTTAAGAAGAAACACAACACAAAAATACAGATATTTTCGACACTGAAATCATAGAGCAACACATAGAAAATATATATAAAAATGAAAATATATTAAAAAGAATGAAAGAAAAATAAGTTAGGCTACCCTGATGCTATGCATCATATACAGGTCAAAACTGAGCTTAGGTCTTTTCTGTGGCGTTCTTAAATATGATACTTTGCATGAGGTGACACTGCTGGTAATTTATCTTTTCATTACCAGACAGATACCTAGCAGGGTGGGTTAGTTGTGTCCCACATGCCCTGCTGGATATCTCTGTGTCATCCTTCACTGCAATTAAAGTAATATTTGTACAGCTGGTGTTTCTAGAAAACTACATATGTTATTTATACACACATATATACACCATATATATATATATATATATAGTTTAGAATAACTTTATATGTAGAACTAGTAAAAGTGCAACAACCTTGCAGGTTCAATTATTTTTGCTTTCCTTATTGCTTTAACTTCTGAAGACAGAGATGCTGAGTGACTATTGCAAATTACTTAGGAGTGATACGTTGAAGTGGCAATTAATCTTACATCCTTCACTGGAGCTCTCTCTCCTCCTCCACTGCAGCAACTACTGTGTTTCTTTCTGTGTTGATTCACAGCATGAATATTCTCATCAAGAGATATTCTACTGCAATTTTGGAAACGCAACATTTCTGTGCTGATACATCAGTTATTTTAATGTGCCCTATTCAATTAAATTATTATCAATATTGGTTTCTTATGCTTCTGTCTGAGGCAACATTAGTGCCTCTATTAATGTACACATTGATGTTTGTGCCTGAAATATGCTGTCAGTTGTTGCCTAAAGTTATTTACTTCTTAAATCTTAGAGCTTGAAATTCAGGAAATTGTTTTGTCTTAGCAGCAAGTTTCAAACCTTTGTCAATAGTAGTAGAATCTACTTGGGGTGATATTCTGCTTCATGGGGTCTGGGGTTTAAATTAAATATACCACTAAAGTCAAAAGGAGCAATAATGTGTAGGTTACAGTATGTTTCAATCCTCCTGTTCTCTCAGTGAGACCCTTTAATGCCAGTAATTAATTATATGGAGAAAAGTAGGGATCAGAAAGTCTCTAAATTCAGGTATTTGTATGATTGCTTTTATTTCACCAGGATCTGTGGTTTAAATACCAGAACAGTAGCAGATGTCTTAGCATATTTAAATTTTACAGCTTTGTTTATAATTTCACTCTGTTAAAGTTTTAGTACTTTGAAGTGCATCGTACAAATGCACGTGGCATAACTACTGCTAGAATCACTTCAAGGGGATTTGAGGAATTCTATTCTTAGCAATTTCCTACAGGCAACTTTTCAAATTCACTTTATTGACTCCAAACTGTTTCAATTTCTACTTGTATAATTTTACAAGAAATATGACAAATGTAACTGTTTTCCCCATGTTTTATATCCCTAATGAGGAGCAAAAGGTCAAGGACTTTGGGATGGAGGGGAAGCCAATTACTTTTGCTACTGTGCTTTGGAATACTGCTTGCAACTCACACTCATTTTCTACCAGCAGGATTACAGGACAGTTAATTTCCCTTGAAAGTTTATGAGGCTCAAAGGATTGGGGTTTGTATTTTTTTCAATGTTTTCTGTTCTTGCTTGAAAGAGACTGAAAAATATTCTCTCTGTGTATGGCATGACATACATCATGAAAAACAAAAGCTTTTTAGAATATCTAGAACTTGAAGAGTAGGTTATTTTTTTTAGGTCATTAGGTTCTTTAAGCTGCAGATAGATGTCTGAGTGATTTTCACAAGCATTTATATGCCTATCTCATCAGTAGAGCTGTGCCTATCTCATCAGTAGAGCTATGCCTAGCCTATGAGGTATTTGTTAAAATCCTAATTGACTATCTACTTCTTAGGCACATTAATTAAAAATCTGGTTCTAAATTGAGAGCTATGAAGGGAGGCAGTCACTGGAAAATAAAGAAAAGGTCAGGAGGAAAACCAGGTCAGTGTCATTATAAACTCAGTAGATGCTTCTCATGTCTGATTCTGCACAGCTGAGTTGGAGTTGGGTGCTGGGGGAACCACGGGCTGCCTGGGGCTGGAAGGGAAATCCAGAGATCCTCAGCCCACTCTCCTGCCATGGAGAGACATCTTGCACCACACCAGCTCGCTCAAAGACCTGTGATGTCACAAAAAGGGTGGGTAGGTGTTGGAACGGCACACAAAACAACAACACAGGCAGGAGGTTTGCAGTGAAAAGCTGCTCCCCAAAAAGAATGTGAGCCTGTTTATTTCTTCCATTTTTATATATTTGTGGGTCTGGTTATGGATTGCCTTCTGGGGTTACTACCCCTTCACCCCACTGGCCAGACCAGCTGTCAACCAACATTATTTTCAGGCTAGAAATATGTAAATGAAGGACAGTGAACAAGAACATGAAAGGTTGTTTATGTTCCAAAGTGTGAGAAAGTGAAAAACTGACCCTTAATATTGTACAGAAACTAAAAAACTGACTCCATCTTATGAACAAGCAGAAGGCTTTAAAAAAAACTCAGAAAAACCAGGGCAACAGGTAAGAGCTTTCTTTCCCCATGAAATAACAGATTTGGATTTTCCCAGTGCAAGGATGAGGGTTGGAGTGCAGGGAGCTGCTTTTGGGAACACCAGGCGGGCTCCTGGTGCAGGGAGGATTCTCAGCTCTCCCTGAGGCACCAGGCAGGGCTGGGCGCTCTGTGAAGGGCACTGGGGCTGTCCCAGTTTGTGAGCAGGGAATTCATGTTTGGGCCCAAACAGTCAGATTGTTACACACCCTCCCTGCAGGAAGTCCTCAGACAGGGCCATGGTGCTCCCAGTGCCAGGGGACACAGGGACAGGGCTGTCCCCTGCCCAGGACACAGCAGCAGCTCCGGGGCGCCAGGCCAGGCCTTGCCCCTCAGGGGGATTTGGGGTCCGCTGCCCTCACCTGATGTGCCAGGAGGGATCCCTGCTCCAGTGAGCAGGGAACTGCACACAGGGGCTCTGCAGAGTGCTGTAAACCTGCCCTGATGGCCTCAAAGAGCAGCTCAGAGAGTTTCAAACATCACTTAGGTAAAATGTAGTGAAGGATTTTAGCCAGCGGTGAGCAGGCCTCTTGCAAAATCTAACCTTCAGCTGGGCTCTGCTCCATGGGTCATGGTGGAGGGGAAGAGATTTGAGACACTTCAATCTTTCATCCCCAAATGGCTAAATACTCTAAATACTGCAGAGATCTGTCTGAGGTCTGCAGCCCTGTGACATGTACAGCCTGAAAAGGGATATGCCTGATATGCCAGGTGGCCTTTAAAAACACACAGTTCCATCAGACTGGAACAGAGCTGCTTAATGCACTGCTAATTCTTCTCCTCCATTGCTGAGTTCTCTCCTTCTATCACATGTCATCCAAAGTCCAGGGCTTATCTGAAAACTGATACACTTAAATGTCAAAACCATCTGAGGATTTACATAGTCTCTCTGCCCTTTGGTTGTTTCTTTCTTTTTTATTTTTTTTCTCTCACTTAGATGTCTCTGTGCCTAACTGAAGTATTGTTCATAGGCCTAGGAATAGAAGTTGGTGGTCCAGACTTTAATATGCCTGTTGCCTTACATGCTCCCTATTTGAAAATGTGATTTATATCAGCCTGTTCTATATCTTACATGTTCTGTACTACCTAAACTTTTTCTAACTTTGACAGAACCAAAAATAATTTAAAGCATTTGAAAACAAGCATTTAGAGAAATCACTAGGTGAATGTGGCTATTTAAGTACCGTACCAAGCAATTCAGGCAAATAAGAGTGGTTTCTTTCTGAAATAACCTAGTACTTTGTGTAGAAATTTTGTCTGCAGGGGAGACCATTACATGAGATACATGCTGTGGTAGAATTAAGCAAACTTTAAGCCATGATTCACTGGCAGAACAGAAAATTGTATCATAGAAGATCTAGAATTTATACACAAAGAGCTAAGCTCTCTCTGATTAAACACTGCACAGGTATCCCTCTGTGATATGACTAAGCTCAGTCACCAACGAACTTAATTCCTATGATCCAAAACCTTTGTTGATTTACTCTGGTGTAAATGAGCAGAAATTCCAGAGGAAGTCTGTTTGTATTTCAGTGAATGGTGAGCACAAACCTCTGCAATGGCAACACAATAAGGCAAGGTTTTGACTGCCACTTGACTTCAAATGTTGTTTTACTTGACCTTCAGATAGCACAGCCCCTGCCTACACTGTGTTTGCATTGCTGCTCGAGAGGCACATTATTTTAGTTTCTTGTTTGATTGCAGAGAGCAGGAGATAACTGAACCAATAAATGGTAACTGATTACTTGAGTGGAGTTTAACTAGCAGAGTCTAAGTAATGCAGTGGAGTGATCGGAATGTTTTGGTCGGGTGTTTTTTTGGTTTTATTGCCAGCATGACAGATCAAAGTTTTCCTGTGCCTGGGGGTGGGGAGAGAGATGGATGGAGTTTGGTTCTTTGTTTGGTCTGATGTAACTGTATGGCTTAGGAGGATGCATTTTCTGTTAGGCACAGACCACCATCAAACAAACAAATTAAGACAAAATTCCCAGGAGTTGTTTCTGAATATTTTGACTTTCTGGTTTTGATTTTTTGGAGGTTTTGTTTGGTATCTCTAAGAGCTTAAGAACATAATTCTGGTTTTGGTTTCTGTAGCCAAAGATTTGGAGTAGAGTTGCAGTGGGTTTTATGTATACAGGATAAATTCCAGCTTTTCTTTGCAAAACACGCTTAATAAGACCCTAAGAGGCAAAGCTGTGAGAAGAGATTGATGCTATTCCCCTTTTAGCCACAGCTACAGTCTCCAGACTACTGCACAGCAGCAATTGTCAACTTCAGACCCACACAAGAAAGCTTTATTTTGCACTCACTTTGCCTCTCTGTCCATTGGCAGAGGAATCTCCTCTATTAAGACCGTATATGGTTTGTCCTTACCTGAGGATATCAAGGAATTTGTGGCTTTCTGGTATGGAAATATCTACTTATATATGTGCACGTATATGTGTATAAACATGGACATAAATACTGTGCTTTCAAAAGGTCTCACAAACAGTGTTCAATGATGACCATCGTGTGTTCTGTTGTGCCTTTTCCTGCTCTGTGATTTGCACAGCCCATGGCACAAAGGTGTTCCCAGGAAGGAGCTGGGGCTGGGGAAGGTCTGTTTGCCCTCTGATTAGAATGGCAACAACTTCTGTTCTCTTTCCCAGCTGAAGCAGCCTGTAAGAACACACTGAAGAGCCTGGCAAATTAACTTATAAAATGTGAAGGAGTTCACTCTATTGCTATCTTTCACAGCCTGCACTTGGGTGTCTCATTCTAGTGACAGACAGTAAAGAGAGCAGACAATGGAGTACAACAGTCTCTGAATCTGTTGTGTGACATAATGAAAATGGGAAATGTTGCCGTATAAACTTGAGTTATTCTGAGTAGCCCTTGGATTGAGATTCCTCCATAAGATGACCCAGTGTTCTCCTTAGTCTTAATTTGAACTGGCCCCAGATGTGCAGTGTATGAGAATTCCCTGGGTAGCATCAGTAGGTGATGGATTCCCAGGATCCCTGGCACATGTTTCCAATGGACTGAGTTTAGTGATAAATGTCTTTGTTTCCAAAATCCAGCCTTGTTTCATCAAAAGTAGAAATGAAAAGGCTTTTCATTTTTTATCTCTGGAAATGCTGTTCATCTCTGCTGTCATATTGAGAAACAATGCACCTTGCCAGAGTGATATGTCCAGGCAAGGAATCAAATATTTATTATTTTTTACCCCCTCTACTTGCAGATAAGAATGTAACTGATTTTTCAATCAAGTGGGAGTGAAGAATCAAGATATGAACGGGGTGACATTGGCTTGATCTAATGTCCACTGGAGACCCTCTTTATGTGGATGTTTGGTTTTAGGTTTTCTGCCACTCTGTTCTCCCAGCTCTTTGCTGTTGCAGAAACAGCAGCCCCATTCAAATATTTTCTCATTTGAGTGTGTAAGCAGCACATGTACTACCTCCTATAATTCTACAGCTCCTACTTGCATTTGTGTCTGTTAGAAAATGAGTATGTGAAGCTTAGGAATCAGATAAGTTCCCAAATGGCTTCTCTTTATGTGTTCCCCCTATTAAATAGCTTTTCTCCATTTCTTAAATTAAGTGTTTCATATTTTGACAGTAGATCAAGCTGGCCTTGCTGCTGTAATTGTCATCTTAAAAGAACAGGTTTTTTATGAGAGCTCATACTGCTAATAGCAAACTGAATATGCATGTGGAGCTGCCCAGTGTGTTTCATCAGCATTTTCATTTGCCTTTCCTAGAAGTATTATGCCAGAATTTTCTTGTCTTTTGTGGTTTTGCCTTGTAGATACCGTAACAGCTCCAATACTGTAAATGACAAATTTAGCAGGTTAGTTGAAGGGAAGTAGAATCAGTTGAGTAGAAAAGATGGGCATGGGAATCAAGAAAACCAAATTGAGTGGTCACAGTGGGTGGCAAAACCTCAACAGGTGCAGGATGTGTTGCCCCAGGGAATAGGGAATAGCTTCATGGTACAAGTGGTGCCATATAATGCCCATCTTTCTGCTTTGACAATCCCTGCCTTCAGCCTGGTGCTTAATAAAGCACCTAAACCTATATTCTGCTCCCTGGTGTGTCTTGCTGCTTAATTATACAGTATCCATTTGATATGTGATCATATTTTTCTGCAGGAACAGTTTTGAAAATAATTACTCAACATGAGCGTGGAATTATTTTAGGGTAGTTTACATTCACAGTTTCCTGAGTGACATCTCTGCAGAGGTAGAGTCACAGTGAATTGTCAATTCGTTTAATAAGTTCAGTGAAAAGATGGAAGAACGCTTTCCAAGTACAAATTTGAGCTTTTTCTCTTTAAAAAAAAAGAAAGAAATTTCAGGGGGAAAAAAAAAATAGTTACAGAGTCAGGATCCTATTCTGACCCATTATTGTTAGACAATAAAGAGTGCTAAAAAGCAAAGCCCAGAGATGTGAGAAACAGGGTATCTGACACTTGTACTCCTTTTTCTCGGTGCTGTGGTAGCTGTCACAAGAGAAGGCTGAGTCCACTGAGTGCTCTGTGGCAGAAAAGGAAGCTCTCTGCAGTGGAAGAACCCCAAGGCCCAGTGCTGCCATTTCCAGGCAGGGGTGCTGAGGCCTGAGCTCTTTCCTCACAGCCAACACTCCTTTTGGCTGCTGCAGCTGCATTGTTTGCATTTCCCTCAATCTCTGTTTGCCAGAGCTGAAGCCAAATTTTAAGCACTACTGCTAGATTATAATGCCTCTGCTTTTTTTTTTTTTTTCAGGTTTCTGGGTTTTTGTTGTTGGGTTTTTTGAAGTCAGGCAAGAGTACAAGAAGAGTGATGGTGTCAACACCAAGGTCTGTGCAAGTGAGTCAAACTGCAGCGCTTATTTCTTCTAAAAAAGCCATTGGACACAAGGAAATAGTAGTCAAAAAATCCAATTAGAGCAAAGGGTCCTTTTGCCTCTTAAAGCACCCCTAACTAATATAAATGTTTCAATTTTAATTTCTGTCCTCAGCAAAATGACAGACACCAAAAGTGTTTTCCCTCCAATTTTGAGGGCTTTTTGTTTTTGAAATAAACGAGTAGGATTTCCCTATAAATGTATTACTTGAGATTTTGTAAATGTAAATTTTTAAGCATGTTTTGCCTTACTGCAGCATTCAGTAATGAAAATATTGATCTTATTAACTGTGCTAATTAGAGCTGAACAAAATACCTCCAGCAACAGCTAGTGAATATGCAATGAAATAACAATTCTGAAATTGCTTTGCCAGTGTTTGCAGGAGATGAATATTGTCAGGGATAAGTTTGCTGTCTGGAACATAGTGAGAGGAGAGAGGGGTAAATATTTGCACACTAAATTTTAAATTCATATTTTGGTATTAAAAATTCCCCTTGTAAAATCAAATAGTATATGTGTATATATATATATGTGTATCTTTTTTTCAACTAAGCTGCTTAATAGGAGAAACAGAATTAAGCAGGTTTTGTTATGCAAGTTCAAATGAGAGTAATCCCCTGTTGTCATAGCCTGTGAGCAGTGTATTTACAAACTGTTTGGAGAAGGAAGGAAGCCTTGGCTAATTTGGAAATGCAAAATGTTGATATTTGTGAAGAAATTACTTGCTCACTTGTGAAATGACTCTTTGTACAACACCTGATAATAAGTTAAACATGTAGGGGGCTTACAGGAAATATGCTTTAATACATATTAAAAAAATGGGTTTGGTACACAGGAAGAGATGAGTCTATAAAATACTTTGTGAAAGGACTGAAGGAGATTCATTCTGTTAATAGTGTAAGATTCAGACTGAATGCTGAAGTAATAAGTCATGTTTGCTTTTGAGTACCAGTCTCCCAATACATTTGTCTTGCAGCAGGTGACAGAAATGCCAATGCAGAGGTCCTGGGCCCATTGCTTTTAGACATGGCCACCAATATAAGAGCTGAGGTTTCACTCTGAGCTGTTAAATATTCTATTCTCTTCTTTTACACTACAACCCTTATTCTGCCATATGGTCCTGCAACAGAGCAAACAGTTGCCTCTGTCATAATGAGCCATTTCATTACTAAAGTACTGCAGCCATTTTAAACAGCATACACACTACTCATATTAATAATTCATTAGTGTATCAATTACTTATATTTAGTTCTAATTATTTTGTTAATGTTTCAAAGAGTTTTCCAACGTAAGTGTGTCCTAGGGGGTTTCATTGGTACTATGAATTGCTGAAGTTTTTTTGTTTTGCCTGTGTGGAAAAGAAAGGAGTTGTTGAGTTTCGACACAGTTCTAACATGTGGGGGAAGAATGAAAGATGTAGCAAATTTATGGTGCTGTGGTGGCCAAAACCAGGCAGAGCTAAATCCAAAGTCTGGCATGTGCTCTTTAAAATGAGGCATTTTGCCATGTTTTTGTTGGAGAAGCACTGACTGTTGGGTAACAAGAATGAAACTTCTTAATTAATAACATCAACTCTTTTGATTTTTTTTCAGGGTAAGGAACTAGCTAATCTCTTTCTTTTTTCCCTTTTTTTTTTTTCCTCCAAATGTTTACTTCCTTGGCCCACGTTATACTGTGGATTTATGTTCCAGTATCTCAGTTCTCAGGGTTTCCAAACCTGGTTCTGCAAAGTAGAAATGGAATTCATTCACTTTGGTTTCATTTTTGGGCATCAAGCCCACAAAGTCTCTGGCATATGGGGAGGTTGACGGGATGACTCACATGCATAAAATTAAGCTTGTGTTTAACTAATGGTAGGATCAGAGCTTTACTCACCAGTAGAAATGTATATTTGATTTCCTCCTGGACTTGGCATAACATATAGGGAAAGATATATTCCCAGTTGGAGACATGGAGAGAGGGTGGTGATCAGGGAACAGGAACAAGTCCCTGCCCCTCATGTGTTTGTTTGAACTGACAATCTTTCTTACAAAATGAGAGACTTGAACTTCAGGAAGTTTTGGGTTTTTTTTTTTTCGTAGTATTAGTGGTTATTCTAAAGAGGAAAGCACAAAAAATCACGATAAAGTAGAATGGCTGGCTAAGATAGATCAAAAGCTTGTGTTCCCCAGATAACTGTCTGTCCCTTATGAGACTCCTCTGAATGTTTAGTGCTAATGAAAACAACAAAAGCCACTATGAGACAGCTGTAGTGAGCTTCTGTTTTTGGCATTGCAAACATAACTGTCCTAATAACTCTCAATGCTGACCTCTGGATGCTCCAAAATCTGTATACTTGGATTTTCATGTTCATGCATGCTGTTTTCATTATTCTAATGCTCCTCAGAGCATATTTGCTGTGTGTTTGTTATGTGTGTAAAGCCCTGGCCTATATCTGAATATATATCATAGCCCATGCCGTGTTTATATCAGTGTTTAGCTGCATTATACATGCCATGTATTATATCAGTGTATTAGCTATACCTGCCATGCTTATATCAGTGTTTAGCTGCTCCATGTCTGTCCTGCATTGCTTCCTTTTCTCATGCAATGCTCAGGTGTGGCCATGTGTAAAACAGAGTGAATTGCTGCAGTGTTCTTCTACCTTCCTCAGCAGAATTTCTTGTATGCTAAATATCCTGTGGTTGTCTTAGCTGGATGCTGAGCCTGGATATTAACCAGCACAATTCAGAAACTTCCCAGACTCTATACTGGCCCTCTCTGATTATATTTTGCCAGTAAACTTAGAAGAGTTTTATTCCATCTACTTTACATTTGTGTAATTTTTGATCCTTACAGGGACTGCATTGACCTTTCTTTTAAGACCAAGCACATCATCTGTCCATGAGGGTTTGGGGCTTGAAAGAGCTACCAGGGGTGGGTAGCACAAAAGGCAGCTCTTTCCAAGCTTCCAGCCTTCTCTTGGAGAGAGCTTCAGGGAACATCTGATAACTGCATTGGCTGGGAACGCCTGGCTCACTGCTGATGGTGAGGTTCAGCTTCCAGAGGCTCTTGCTTCTGTCAGCTCCAACAGAGAGCTTCTGCTGGCTGTCTCTTGGTTAGGAGCTGCTGCAGCCCTGGCTTCCAGCTGACAGCTGTGCAGGGGAAGTCATGCCCTGCTCCAAAGGCTGTGGAGGAGCCCAGCTCCAGCCTGGAGCCAGCACAGAGGTCCTGCTTACAACAGCACTTGGCAGGGTGGCTGTAGAATGGCCCAGAAACTCTGCTTAAAGCTGTTCAGTGATAGTGTCAGTGTGCCAAGGGCCATCCTCCAGCACGAGCTGAAGGGACCTGGCACATTAGAGGGCTCAGCCCAGATGGGACTCCACTGAGAGGGTGCTGCCACCCAGACCTTGAGCTACAGGGGATGCCTGATGCCTCTCCCTGACTGAGCAACACAAGCTGCCATGAGGTTCCTGTTTGACACAAGGAAGAAGATTTTTGGCCATGAAGGTGATCACACTCTGGAACATGTAGCCAGAGGGTGGAGATATTCAAGCCCAGGCTCAAGAATGCTCTGCATGAACTGGCCTGGGTGCAGTGCTTTGGATGGTGGCTTGGGCTACAAAGGTCCTTCCTAAACTAAGTTATTCTGTTGTACATATTGGGCAAATGGCACAGAGCCTGTGAATTTTGGCTTTGGGATTGAGTCATATGAAAACAAAGAATGATGCCTAGGTGGGAAAAAAAGGAGCTTCCATTGCTGATTTCATTAACTCAAAGTAGTGCTTTATCCTTTCTTCTCCCACCAATTAAAGAGGCTTTTGAATTTCTCAGTTTAACACAGAAAATAAAGGTGACTCTCTAATCACTTTCCATGAAATGACCCTGTCAGGTTTGAAGTGATATTGATTTAAATTTGTAGAGGGATGGAGAAGATTGCAATCCATCTGATGTGGCAGCCTCAGTAGACTCAGAGGGATATGATTATAATTATCATTGCCATTAAACACTAATTAGTAGTGTTAATTAGTTAAACACTAGACTGAGCCTGTCTTGTTCTGCTGTTGTTTATTTATTTATTTAGGGGCACAAGGGAAGGTAAATTAATCAGGAAAATTTAATTTTTCCCCTCTCACAAGAAGAGTGGCTCTTGATCCTCTTACTGCTTGTCTGTCTGTATTTTAGGAAACCCTAGAAGTTATCTTGCAGAGTCACTGGAGAGGAGCAGTAGCTCAGCTGTGCACAGCTATCCTCCCGAGGAAGAGCCTCACTCTGCTACTCCAGCTCTGCTCTATAACATAATATCAGCTCTGTGCCTGTGCAAGCCAGTGGAGAGCTTCCCTTTGACTGCAGTGGCAGCAGAAACAGGCCCCAGATGTCGCAAATGTACTCGCCTGTCTCAGAAACAGAACCAGGGACAGGTCTAGAATATGATTAAATTCTCTGATTGCTCTGCAGTGATTATTATGGGGTTTTTTTCAGTGTGTCATGTCCAGAAGCACACTCAGTGACACAGTTCTCCTGGCTCTTGAAGGATGAGTTTATAGAAATATTTAATTTCCCCTTATGGAGATTTGTGCTTTGAAACAGTAGTTGGCAAGAGAGTGTAGTGAGTGACTCATGGTGCCTTGCTCTGCCAGAATTAGGGAAAGCTGAAGTGGGTAACATTGCTCTGTAGCTGTGAGAAAGAAATAGGAGCTGATTCTCTCACTTTCAGAGCTACAGTTTGGAGTCCAGAATTTTCAGAATCTCAGGCAAAATTCAGAGATTCTTGAATTGGTGAGGAAATCACTCCAAGTAATGCCAGAATGGCATGTGGATGAAAACATGGAAAACTTTTCCTGTGGAATCATGATGCTAGACCAAAGACAAGGTTACCTGAGGGAGGAAGGGTTTACTGGCATGCATGAAGTCCTTGCTTGAAAGAGTTATTCACAACAGGCAGGGGAAGGTCTGTAACAAAATAAAGTCCTGTAGCTCTGGCTGTGAGTGCCCTTACTCACTGAGCTGTCCTTTTTCTTCTGGAGAGAGAGTGTCTTTGCTGGGTAAAGGACAGAGACTGCTGCCTCTCTGAACCAGGAATGTCTCCTGTCTTTTGCAGGTATTTCATCTCAAACAAGGGCACTGCCATGCAAGCACTACTGCCCAGAAGTGGAAAAGGCAGTGATCCTGTCTGAGATAAAGCAGCAGCAGGGTGACTGTGGAAGAGGAAAGAGCACACACTAATAAGGGGAAAATTGTGTCTGGGTATAAGGTGTCAGATATGAATTAGTATATAATTTCCAAAATTTCTCTTTTAAAATCTATTTTGAGGTTTCTTTTCCATTTTTAATTGCTTACATTTGTTATTAAACTTTTTTTTTTCTCATTTTTCCTCCAAGTATATACTTTTTTATCCACACAAAGTTTTCTCTGTCACTTTCCAGGTCACTTGATCCTGAAAAATGTACAGAATCCATCTTCATCTTGTTCTTAATTAAATTTTACATTTGTTCATGTAAGTTTGCCTTTATTTTATTTAATTTTTTAAAATTTTTCTTATTTTATATATTTTACTGGGTTTCCAGATAAGTAGGCACAACTTTTGAGTATATCAACTTTTTACTGCACTTTAAAAAATAGAAGCTGAGTTTGTTTTTTTTTTGCTATTTTCCAATCAGATCTAATAACAAGTATCTAACAAAATATAATAAAGATTTTGTGTAGCACTGAGTAATTAATTAACAGAATGGGAACATGATGAATCATTTAACTGTACCTGGAAATCTCCATACAGTAATAAGTTCTGAGCATCTTGTTTTTCAGTGAGGTGGAGAGACCTCATGAGATCTATTACAATTTCATGTATCTCTTTTCCAGAATGCAGGTGGGATCTTATCCAAACAGTGGAGAGCTGAAATCTTGAATAAAAGCTTCCACTTCTTGTCCTGGACTCAACTGAAGCTTTTCTGAGGGATAATTCCCTTTTCTGGAAAAGAAATTTCTGAACACCAAGCTCACTATTTTTACAGGAACAACAGAACACACTTTCTTTGAGTTCTGCAATTGGCATAAAAGCACACGTGACAGCAGTGTCACAAAATGAACAGCAAGCAGAAATTGAATATAAAATATGCACTAGCAGGTTCACCCCTTTGAGAAAGCTTGACCTGCCTGTGACAGATCCTATTCAGGGTGGGCTGTGCATCACTGGTGTCTCTGTTATTGGTGTGGGGTAAGAGGCAAACACAGTGGAATGTGTGAGCACCATTTGGGCTGTAACTCTGAAGGAGGACGGGATGAGGTGAGGGTGGAGTACAAGCTCGATACTGAATGGTCCTGCTTTGATTGCTTTGTGTCACTGTCATTCTAAAATTCATAACCACCCCGATTTTGGGGGTGAATGGTGTTAATGTATTTTACAGTGTGATTGGTTTAACAGCATGTCCTGCAACACAATCTGGCTTGCAGCAGCAGAAACTGAAACTGGAGAAGGGCATTTCATTTCCGGCAGACAAAAGTGGTGATTTCCAAGACTTCCTGAGTTCCTGTGCCTCAATGCTGTAACATTTTGTTGATTTGACTGTGAGTTATGATTCACAAAAGCAAAATAGGTAAGTCTTGTAATGGCAAAATCATTAAGAGATAATTTTGGCTCCCATTGAAGCCTTTGACAAATGCCCCCTCGATACTAGTGGGAACATTAGTGAGGTGCAGACCTGTAATTTGAAGCATTTAAATGATGAACAGAAGCCCATCTGAGTATTTTTTGAGGTAAAGTTTTCAACAGTGAGTGCTGAGTTGCAATTCTGCCCCCGTTGCCATCAGCTGTGGTGCTGGGAGGGGATCACCTGTGCCAGGAGCCAAGGGCAGGCTCCAGCCCCTTTCCCTTGGCCTGGCAGAGCCGGGGTTCTGCAGCCACAGCAGCCAGAGGGGGTCTGTGCAGCCAGGTCAGGGCTCTGGGCCTCCTGTTCACACCTAGAGGTCAGCACTTGGCAGGGAAGCAGTTGTGGAAATGTTTTTTCTGAGGAAAGGACAGGAACTTTTCCAGAAGAGGAGGCTTCTGCAAATGTTGGCTGGTAGGTTCAGAAATCTGGCAATCTGCTCAGACTTGCTGATCTACCCATCCCTTGTTTTTAATCCTGTGCTATGCAATGCATCACTAATGAGTTCAGAGGAGAGCTGTAACCTCCATAAATAAAAATAGCACTTCTACCCTCATTTTTATATCTGTACATAAAATAGCCTCACCTTCCTTTGTCCTCTTCTCTTTCTTCATATTTTTATTTCTTTCCTGTAATCCAGTTTCCTTATTCATTGTGTCATGCATCCTGCTCACAGAAAACTCATCAGGCTTACTAGACATGAAAATGATAATATCTTTTAGGATTTTTGTAATTTCTTCTGCTGTAATGGATGGCCACATGCAAAACAACGAGAAACATAAGGATATTGAAATCACCCCTCTGTAATTATCAAATAAATCATGCAGCTGGGAGTTACTAGGGAGCTTAAAGGACTCCTTCATAAATTAGGAGATTACTTAATAGTATAAATTAGATGGTCCAAAAAACCCCCAAATCAAACCTCAAAAAGGCAATAAATCAACCCTGACCTTCTCTGGGGGAGACCTTGGAGGACCTTATACTCATTTCTCAGTTAATTTTTCCTGTCTTAAAAATCCTGTCAGTGTTTCCTGTTCTGATTTTTAGCATATTTGGTAAAATATGCTAAAATCAGAACAGGTAAAAAAAGCTTCCTTGTCTAAGAAGTTGTGTAGCAGAAACACAATTCACATGCATGGCAGAATTGCTCCAGCAGGAGACCACACTCAGACCATGGCTAATGTACCTGTTGACTTAAACTAGCTCAAGAAAAGTGCTCATGGCTGCTATGGAGGAGAATGTGAATAATTTTTTTATGTAAGGGCCTAGCAAATATACTACTTACCCCAAAAATGAAAAACAAACAGTAAGAGAGAACAGCTCTGGCCATCTTCCTCCTTTAAACCTCTTCACAAATTCTGGATGTAGTCTAGACTACGGTGTAGACTGCAAAAAGAATTGAAATTTTTTTGTCCCCCTTTTATTTAGACAGTAAGAAAAAAAAAATCCCTGGCTGAAGGAGTTAACAGCATTGCCCCGATGTAAATGAAAAGTGGAATGAAAATATCACCAGCACCAAAATCAAATAAATTCTTTAATATATCACCACTACAGTGAATTTGACTGCTAAAAACCTTCTGCTCTGGCTGGAAAACTGAGTGAAATGTGAGACAACATAGAAACTTGTGCAGAAAACAGTTTGCTTGAGGATTGTCACTGCTCTGAGAGAAATGTCTCCTTGTTTCTTTTTGGCTGGGGTAACTAACCTGAAGTGTCCACAGAGGACTGTATGATGATGAGCTGTGGCACCTGGGAGCCAAGGCTTTGTGCCCTCTTGAACTCTCTTATGTGAAATGAGACTTCAGTTCTCGAGGAGGAAGAAAAGAGTGTAGGAGGCCAGTCTCCCAGGGAATACTGTCAGGGCATTAGAGCAAACAGTGCCTGCCTCCTTTCACGGGTGACACAAACTGGTTCATGCACGTCTGAAAGGATGGGGAAGAGACAAACAGAGCTCATGGCTTGTATGTCTGTATTGAGTAAAACCTGTATTCTGGGCCTTGTGGCTGTTTGAATGATTCAGGCACAATTACAGAGCCCTCATGAAATTCATTTTACTTACTCCTTTTACTAAACAAACAGTTTCTGGCTTGGCACAACTCAGGAGCTCAAATAGTACCTTTGAGTGTGAGAGAAGAGAGAGGAGTGTGAAGGCAGGTTGGTTAGCAGATTCTGCATGCCACATGAGATGAGGAAGACAAGATGTGCTTCTCATTTTAAGTTGGCCCAGTGCTGGCACTTGTGTTCCAGGTGAATTGGAATGAGATTTTCATGGAACTCATTCCTCTATAGAGACTGGCAGACATTTAGTTCTGAGTAGAGCTGTGCCTGGGCTGGGATACTCTGGCCACCTCCATGTCCATTTTGCCCCACAGAGTGCCTTGGCCAAGGCTCTTCCATCCTTCCTGTTCCTGGCCTTGCTGAGCTGACAGCCAGGCAGAAGGAGGGGGTCATCTTTTGTTAAATATTTTTCTCTAGAACATCTGTTAACAATCCACCTTTATTTAAAAGTAAAAGCTAGGTAGCTGTAGCCAATTGAACACCACATCTCTGTGAAAAAGGCAGCTTTAGGAAAGAAAACTAGGTAGCCATGTTCCTTCCTCTGTCTGAAAAGAAGAGTCTGTCTAGTGTGGAAACCATTTGGAATAAGTATTTCCATCACTCAGAGACAATCACATTGTAAAGTGAAGTAGAGAGGGTGCTAGTTATTTGCCTCAGGACTTGCTAAGTGGGTTAGAAGCATTGGCATAGACTGGCTGTAAGGGGTTTAGTCATGTGAGCTCAATACTGGTGTTTCTAAAACAAATCACCATTTTTATTGTTTAAATTCAGACTATATAAAATCAGAGAAAATAAGAGAAGTTTTGAGATTTTCCTGAGATAATGCCAGCTATCTCATCTCTTGCAAATACTTCTTAAGTAATTTTCAAGACTTACGATGAAAGAGACATAGCAACTTCCTTGGAAACTTATTCCAGTATCTAACTTTTTATACAGACAAGGATTTTCCTATTTCTTGCAGCAATTCAAGCCCATTTTTGCTCATCCTGTCTACCACAGATTAACAGTATCTCCTTTACAATAACTTATGTGTTGAAGAATATGGTTGTGTCTTTTGGACTTTTCTGCAGCTTAACCAACCTCAATTCCTTTTTGATATAAGCTGTTTTTTAAGACCATTAGTTATTTTATTTTGCCTTTTGGGAATGTCTTTAGCTGGTCCATCTGACTTGCCAAAGCCTGACCCACTAATCCCAGTTATGAATAACAAATGTCCCATTCTAAAGCTTTTCTTCAGATGTCAAATACAAATGTCAAATACTCTGTATAAGTGACTAGTTTTGTAATAGAATGGTTTGTCTTTACATGGTTCTTATTCTGGTGTTCAACAGTTGGAGAACTTGTTTATCTCTTAAGTGTGAACTGTCATTAGTAACTGTCATTAATTATTACTCAATGTATTTGGTGATGCCTTGTGAGTCCTTTTGGAAATATCCTTTTAATATTTAGGTTTTGATATTGGTGACCTCTGTAACATGATGTGTAACGAAAAAGAAAACTTATCAACCAAGTTTCTCACCTTTTTTTTTTTTTTCACTTAAAGTCATTCTATAATGATGTAGGCAATGCAGCCATTCCTTAGAAATCTTGTCTATACCATACTTTACCTTTATCTGAGTACTTCTTTAAGGCTTTGCTGAGTCCTCTTATGTCTGAAGAAATCACTCCTGTTCTTGTCAGTCTCTCATATTTGAAGCATTCTCTTCATGAAATTATTTTCATTTTCAATGAAATTATTTTCATTTTTCTTCTTGAACCCACTAGTTTGGCAATGAACTTTAAATCTAGGCTTACCGCCACTCTGAAGGTGCCTCCAGATGGAACCAAAGCATAGATTAGTATTAGAATGCATCCTGTGTCTGGTAAATGGGTGAAGGAGGTTTTATGTTCATCCTTGTAGGTTATGACATCTACTGAAATTCTGGTGTTAGCTGCAAACACAGTCATCACACTTCAAATTGGGGTTTTGTTGTTATTTTAATTTATTTATATTTAATTCTCTCCTGTCTCTTTTCCAGCATTCTCCCTTGAAATGAATAGGTGATCATGATGAGTTTCTAAATATTTAATTAGTCCTTTTAGACTAGATAAGTGTGTTTTTTAATTATTAAAAACCCGACATTTTTTCCTGACTTCTGGAACAAAAGTTGTGCAGGAGGAGTTACCCAGGCAGTGCACTGAAATGTAAGGCCAGGTACACTCAGCTTTCAGCCCCCTCCCTAGTCCAGGCTGGGCTGTGTCAGTCTGATGGGAAAGGGGCTGGTCACTGCTGTGAACCCAAACTTCCCTCTGAAATCCTGCAGATCAAGACAGGAGTACCCAAGGGGAGATGGCTGTGAATGAGGTAGAGCTGGGCATGATCCCCCACTATGCAGTGTCCTGTTATTTATTCCATCTGAAATGTTTGAATTTAAATTTATGGGGGGTTTTCTTTCCACTTGCAGGGCAGACATTCTGTTTCTCAAACACATCCTCTTTTTACAAAACAGGCAGGTAATTTTACTTCTGTGGCTGAATTTGTACTCAGGTAGCTTTTGATGGAGAGATTGTTTCACTTTCTCCTGGGATGCAGAGCTTCACCAGAAGTTTGACTGGCTCCTGTGTTTTGCTGTGCTCTTCACAAGGAGATGCACACCCCTCTCCTTTTTGCTGTTCAACTGGGTGGCAGTCAAGGCAAGTGCACATGTCAGATGACATGCTGAGTCCCTTACATATCACAATGCAGATTTGCCCTTATTTTAAGGTTTGTGTCCCACAGTGTGAGCTGGATGGTGATTTTTATTAAGTGCTCAGACATGTATTGCTGACTGCCTCTGATTTCCTCTGACAGCTCTGTGACTGCAAGCTCCACTGGTCTCCTTATTCAGACATTTACAGTTACTTGTCATTGGGGCACAGCTTACCAGTATTGCAAATTTGGACTTGTTCAAGTTCATGTTGCCACAGAAACACTTCTATTTTCAAAATTATTTATAATTCCTTTGGGGCAGCTGACTTTTCTGTATTTTTCATCATGTCTCTTATTTCATTTTTAAATTAATTTCATGACTAGGTGCAGTACCCTACTGCGCACAATTATTGCACCAATATAAAATCTAAGCATCACAAAATCATTTCCAAAATCTAGGCAGTTGTTGGAACCATTGCAAGAAAATCAACAGAAAAGTCCTCTTTTTTTTGCCTTACACTGAGTCATTTACCTGACATTTAAAATATTGTCTTTAATATTTCTTTCTACCTCATTAGAGAGTTAAATAATCCATGAGATAGTGTGTATTAAAAATCTATTCAAAATATTACAGTATTGCTTTTAAAAAAGCCTCACAAATCTACCTTGTACCCTAAGCCTATACCTCATATGTTGGTTAACAGCCAAATGGAGCTAGGTCTTACAGTCTAATTAAGGCAAAAATCAGGACAACCAGAGATGTCTTTTGTAAATTAAAAGTCCTCTTTTATGTGCTGTGGAGGTGTTAGCACTATTATAGGGACTAATCAGACATTTTACAATGTTCTGGTTCCAGGGACAAAGTGGCATCGTGTGTAGTTTAAAGATTATTCAGTTTCTTTAGCACACTGGGGTTAGATTTTTAAGGAAGCCTTCAGTGCTTCCCTGCTGTTACAAGGGGAAATACTTTATTGTCTCATAGGAAGAAACTGGGCTTTTTTTAAGAATTAAATGTTTCTGTGTAATGGCAAGCTTCCACTTCTGAAAGCCACTGAAAAGAACAAGAAAACTGTTGTAACTATAGTGGGCTTCATGTGTTCATGTCCTCTCATAAATCCCAGCCAGAGTATATATCTATAAATCCAAACTCATCTGCTGATTGTAAGTGGCATTTCATATCAGTTTCCTCTGTAAAATAGATATTTCTATCTCTAGTCTCCCCTACCCCAGCAAATACCCAGATAACTCTGCTTTGCCTTCCTTAACAAATGGAATTAGCAGAAAGCCTGGGCCAATGGTGTGTGCCTTTTCACAATAAAGTTAGATGATCCCTTTCATGCATAGACATTTCCTTTAACATCTCATGATTTGTAAACTTGTGCTTATATTGGATAGTAGGAAAGGTGAGGCCAGATTGTTTTCATACTTAATGTTTTAATACTTGCATTGTTGTCACTCACAACTTGGTTATAATCATAATCTTATCTGTTGCTTCCATTTTTCCTCCTTTTTCTACCTAAGTTTATATGCGTTCACATCTTGAGTGTGAGATTCCTTCAGTCTTTTTAGTGCTTTACCTGCCTGTCTAGAAGAAGGAAAAAAACAAAACCAAGACAAATACACACACATTTATTTCGTCTTTATCCTAATGAAAAAATTGTGAAAAAAAATGTGTGATGTTGTCCCTACTGTGTTGTAAACAAATGAGCAATGCCTTTTGTGAACAAAATTTGTGAGTATATCACAGATTTATCTGAAGCTTCTGGTATTTATGAATAGATCTTTAGAAGAGGCATTCTGAAGATGTTAATCAATGTCAAATCTAAAGAGTAATTTTAAAAATTTAATTTAGTATGTGAACTTCTTGCAAAAATATATCTTCTGATTAGCTGTCTAAACTGAAATGAAAACTTTTTTCTGTCTAATGTGAGAGCAATCGCTGTTTAACAGACTGACAACTGTTTCAAAAGAATTCAACACCCAAATGCAATGGATGCTTTTGAAACTAAATTTTCCTGTGGTGTTTAGGGATTTACCCATGCAGTGCACATTAGTGTTAATGGGAAATTGTCTGGACAAATCTCTGCACGTTGCACTGCAAATGCACTCCTCAGTGTTTAAAGCTGGCCTGTTAACACCCATTATGGAGCTGCACTCAGGAAAGGACAGCAAGAAATACGGTACCTAAACATCCATCATGCAGCAGTGCAGCCCCTCTTTCAGCCCCACTCCTCCAGTTTGGTTTTTTTTGGGGGGGGGGTATTTTATTTGCTCTTCTTTTGAATTTATTTATTTATTCATTTTCCATAAATTCTGCAAGAAGACTGTATGGAGTTATTCTTCCCTGTGGAAGAATCATTTTCCCAGATTGAAAAGTAACTGTTTTTCCTGGTAGCCCAGTTGAAGCTGACATGGAACCTGGGGAGGGGTTATAAATACAGCAATAAGGTTTTCTGCTTTTCTTTTCCTCTTTGATTTCTTTTTAACTAGCTTTTGTCAATCCCAGCTATTCTTATGCTGATTCTGGACCCAATTCAGCTCCAGCAGAACCTAGAGATGAGTGAGGGTAATGGAGAAAGTCTCACGTAGATTTGCCAGTAGCATTTTTTAATTATCCAATGCTGATCTGGTAAAATTGGACTTGTGTTAAGAACACCTAAGTTTAGATAAAATTTTTGTTACCCAGTGCTCAATTTTTCACTTAATCTTCCACATCTTGAAGGTCTGGTTTCTCCCCATTTATTTATGGAAAAATTCCGATAGGAAATTTTGGAAGTTGGTCATCTCAACACAGTTGTTTTCATCCTGGTAATAGAGACAATGGATCTGGAATGTGGGCAAGTATCTGAGGGCAGGAAGCTGAAGCTGCTCTGTCACACCTATACTGGATGTCCCAGCCATCAAGCTGTGTGGAGAAAAGGACTTTATAGCATCTGTGAAAAACAGGAAATGTCTTTGTTTTGTTCCAGGTGACTGCCAACATTTTTGAAATACCAAATTTACTCCTTACAATGAGAATGTGGGGAGCCAAGAACTGGGTAGGGAAAATGAGGAATAAGGGTGTGACAGAGGTTTTTCAGAAAAGCCTAATCACAGAAGAGCCGCATTTCCATCTGGGATTTGTAATTTTGTTCAAGATCTTGTGCTTTACTTTGGTTTGAAGCTTTGAACCTTGCCTTTTTAGGAAAAAATTAAATGAGGTTGAGTAGAATATCTTTGCTGTGGGGTGACTCAGCAGAAAAACATAATTGCAACTATTCCTTCTTTTTTAGTTATTGAAATGAAAGAAATGTATAACTACAACCCAAATCCACTTAGGTAACGTCTCTCCCTTGGGGAGCTGTGGACCTTGGAATACGATCCCTGATGCTCCTGTCACTTTTCTGAGAACTTGTTCAAGGAAACTGAACTCAGGTTAAACCCCTGTTCTTTGGGGAGCTGACACAGGATTTTTTACCTTCTATGATAATAGAGTCACGTGGCAAAAGTTCCTTGTTATTTTTCCAGTTCACCATGTGCATTTTATTTTTAGTGGTGCAGAATGAATGCTCTAGAGTTAATATTGCCTTGTAGTTTTTCACAAGTTAAATCTCTCAAAATTGGCAGACAGATTAATAACACATGCTCAAGGTGCCCATTAGTTTTTTCCACAATTAGTGGAAAAGTGCCACAGCTCATTCTTAGGAGTTATTAGGGGCGTTTCTGTAGGAATGCAATCAATTCTTTGCTCTGTACAGTTAGCCAAAGCCAGCACATCTAAGTTAAAAAGTTCTTCTAAGTATCCTTTAGAGACAAGTAAAACTAGATTTCAAAGACTTACCACAAAAACACTGTTGATCCACTAATGTGATTGAGGCTCTGGCAAATGGTATTTAACTTTTACTCTTTATAATACTTTTTATACTTTTAATACTATAATACTTTTAATACTTTTACAGAGGAATATGAAAGTGATGTTTATGAGTTTGCTTTAAGTTGCCGAAGTGGCTCATGACAATTTTTTTTCCTTCCTCATTCTTTCTCTGTGATGTATGCAATGGCAAACTATTCCTGATAAACATTTATTTAATGCTGTTCTCTGTACCTGTTCTTTTTAGTCACTAGACCATCACTCCCCCAGAACTATGATTACTCTCTGACTCCACTTCCTTTCAGGTTCTGTAATTTCCTTGCTTTGTCCCATGCTGTCTCCTTTTCCAGCTCCAGCACACAGCACTGCCCTCAGTGCTGCTCAGCCTGCAGCCCAGCCAGTCCAGCTGGGACAGCTTTCCAGAGAGTTCCCTACAGCTCCATCACAGGCTGCAGTGGCTCAGTGCCACATGTCACACAGTCTTTGCTTTACTTGTCACCATCTGCTTAACTCTGCCCCACTCACCTCACAGTCCTCATTCCTTGTGGCCACCAAACCAACTTTGATGTTGGATCCTTTGCTTTTCCAATGTCTTCTCCAGATCCTGCTTCACCTAACTTCCTGTTGTCTTCTGCAAAAACTTTTTTATGTTTTCATGCCTAAACTGGGATCCCCTACTCTGCTTCTCTCAAGTCTCCAAGGTCCCTTGGCTGAGGGAAAGAGTCCAGACTGGGATACTGGAAAAGCTGGCAGCCCATGGCTGGGACAGGAGCACTCTGTGCTGGGTCAGGAACTGCCTGCATGGCCGGGCCCAGAGAGTGGTGGGGGTGATGCTGCATCCAGCTGGAGCCAGGCACCAGGGGTGTCCCTCAGGGGTCTGTGCTGGGGCCAGCTCTGTTCAATAGTTTTATTGATGACATGGATGAGGGGATTGAGTCTTTCATTAGTAAATCTGCAGATGACACTGAGCTGGGAGAGTGTGTTGATCTGTTGGAAGGTAGGAGGGCTCAGCAGAGAGACCTGGGATGGTTGGATGGATGGGCAGAGTCCAGTAGGATGAAGTTTAATGAGTCCAAGTGCCCAGTCCTGCATTTTGGCCACAGTAACCCCCTGTAGTGCTATAGGCTGGGGATGGTGTGGCTGAACAGTGTCCAGGCAGAGAAGGACCTGGGGGTGCTGGTGACAGCAGCTGAACATGAGCCAGCAGTGAGCCCTTGGGGCCAAGGAGGCCAAGGGAACCTGGCCTGGATCAGGAATGGTGTGGCCAGGAGGAGCAGGGGGATCATTCTTCCTTCCCCTGCCCTGGGCACTGGTGAGACCACACCTCGAGTGCTGTGTCCAGCTGTGTCCCCTCAGTTTAGGAAGGACCTTGAGTGCTGTGTCCAGCTCTGCCCCTCAGTTTAGGAAGGACATTGAGTGCTGTGTCCAGTTGTGTCCCCTCACTTTAGGAAGGACATTGAGGCTCTTGAGTGCATCCAGAGGGGACAGAGAGGCTGGTGAGGGGCTTGGAACACAAACCCTGTGAGGAAGGGCTGAGGGAGCTGGGGTTGTTTAGCCTGGAGAAAAGGAGACTCAGAGGTGACCTCATCACTCTCTACAATTTCTTGAAAGGTGTTTGTGGTCAGGTGGGGTTGGTCTCTTTCCCCAGGTAGCAATTGACAAAATGAGTCTCAAACTGCACCAAGGGAAATTTAGGTTGGATATTAGGAAAAAGTTTTTTACAGAAAGGATAATAAACTACTGGAATGGTCTCCCTGGAGAGGTGGTGGAGTCACCATCCCTGGATGAGTTTAAAGAAAGATTGGATGTGGCACTTGGTGCCATGGCTTAGTTGAGGTGTTGCAGCATGGGTTGGACTCGATGATCTTGGAGGTCTCTTCCAACCCAGTGATTCTGTGATAATGTGGGACTGCAGTGAGGGTCAGGGAGGACTGAACTGCCAAAGGGGAAGATTGGATGCAAGACACCAAAGGCTTTCAGTCCTTCAGTAGGGCAGTGCGATGCCCCACTGCCAAAGAAGGGTCCCTTTGATAGAAAAGAGTCTTATGAAATTATTGATACGAGCCTTGGCCCTCCCCTGCTTTCTTCTCAAGAGCTGCTCGTCTCACCATTGTTCCACTGTCACAGGGACTGCAGTGAGCTGTAGGAAGCAGGAGGCCTGAACACCTGAAGCTGGAGGCAGCTCAAACAGTTCTAGGTGGCCAGAACATGTTTAAAACTGCCTAAAGCTGCTAAGGAGGTACAAACACCAAAGTAATGAGGCAACCACAACCGCTCTGATCTCTGATTAAGAGAACCCAAACCTCTAGACCAGGGAGGTTTGTTGAAGTAAGATAAGCATGGTAGTTTGTCACTGCTTATTCCACATGATCTTCATATATCAGCTCTTTGTTTAACCACGTGCAGTTTGTGGGAGAAGTACTTTTCCGTCTGTGCTCTGTTACTGTCAATTTTAAATGTGGATTTGGAATCCTCTTGAACTGTTTTGGCAGTTTCAGCCTCATCCTGTCCTAAAGGTCCAGTAGACTTTGGTAGCTGCTCTCTTTGATCCTTCTGTTGAGTGCTCAGAATTCTGCCAGTGCACCACAGAGCAGAGAGAGAGGAATGCTCTGCATTTACCCCAGTGCAGGGGAATGGGTCTGTGGAGTGTGTCTGTCTGTGCTGCTGCTGCTCCAGCAGAGTGGCACTGCTCTGATTAAACACATGGATAATTGAAATAACTGCTCAGGGAAATTCCTACCCCTGCCCCAGGTAGGCATTTGGTTTCTTTGTTTAAATAATACATATTTCACATTTCAGTGGTAGAAAACAGACCTTTGAAAGTGCTATATTTTGTCCAAATTTGTGTTCTTATCTGCTGGTAGTTTCCAACTGTCCATGCAATAGCACGACTTCTTATTACCTTACAGCTCTGAATTATGGGTTTTTTTCACTAATAATTTGACAGCCCATTTGAATACTATTTGAAAATATACAGACATTTTGAATAAAATATTTTTGGTCATAAATGCTATGGGGAAATTTGGCACAATATATCCTACTTTCAGAAGACAAATTTGCATTTTTACAGGAGCAGCTAGAATGACAGAATAATTTAGGTGCAGCAGAAATTTGGGTGAAATCCAATTGCAACAGTGAAGGTACTATTAGTAACGTGCTTAAATCAATACCATTTATCTTTAACTTTCTAAGCACAACTAATTTACAGACCCTGGGAAGAAACAGTGGTAATTGGCAGCAGTGTGAATTCTGCTGTTTTCTCTTTTTGTCTGTCGTTCTTTTCAGCTCCTGTAAGAACACTGCACATTAATTTCTTGTTCACTAAGAGACTAACAGATCTCTCAGTATTGATAGCTTTCAAATTTGTCACATAACACTTCTTTATCTCCCCCTCTTCCACAAGCCTTTCAATTTAACATCCCAGGTGTTCTCCTTCACCTTGTTTCACCCTTAGAATGCTTTTTTCTGCTTAAGTTGTCACTCAGCCTGCCCAGCACTTTAGCAGACCTGTACTGTGGAAGGAACTGTTCCCCAATCATAGGTCAGGTCAGGTTTTGGTAACTTGGAAACCAGGATTTGGGAAGTGATTGCGGGGATCAAAAATGGGTAAGTTAAAGCCATATCTCTGCTGCCTTTACCATACACTCTCACTGGAGCCTGTTGTAGAATTTCCTAAACTGCTTTCTGCAGGGGGAAAGAAGAAAGGTTGTGTTTCACTCTCAACAGCACATGCATTTTTTTCCTCAAAATCTGATTTCAAAGCCTCATCATACTATGCCTGCACTATTCAGGACTGGGATTATGCGCTGATAAAATGTTACCTCCTTTCAATGGTAGCAAGCAAATATTGCCATTTTGGTCCACTTTAATGCCATTTACTTCACTGGGGATCCTTTGTGCTTCTGGTGGCATTATATCCCAGTAACACTCTTTCTAGATTTCCATAGAATTAATGGAATTCTGTGAAACTCAACATCTGTACCCTGTTTTTTATACCCAGATATACTGACCAGATAGACTTCTAAGAGCATTCCTATTTGGGTGTCATCTATCTTCTCTTTTCTGTAGCATTTGTGCTTACCTGTACCCTGCAAAGTAATTTTTACCTATTGCAGCTATTCTGGTAGCACCAACAGCCTCTGACTGATCTTGTCTGTGGTTATTCCATCACAGAATGCAGAATTGGTGGCCCAAAGCAGGACAATATAAATTGATAAGACAGAAAACAGGACAGTGTAAAGCTACCCAGCTGCAAGGTGTGCAGCTGGGAGAGAACTGCAGTTATCTCACTGCCTCTGAGGTGCTGTACTTTGGGAACCTCATCCTCTTCTCAGTTCAACAAACCTGCACTCTGCACATAAGTCATGTAGGGATCTCCAGTCTGCCTCTGTGCTCTTGCCAAACCCAACAGTGGGAAAGCACAGTGAAGGAAATTTAATTAATGTCATTCATTTCAGCAGTGAAACACAAGTTTAATATTTTGCTTAGCCTAAAATTTATATGAAAGGAATGAAAGTCATGAACAGAGCTGCCCAAAATCTTGCAGGTTTTCGTTTTTTTTTTACAGCCAGAAAAATACTTGTATTACTAAGACAAAACATTCTGCCCTATGTAGTGATGTTATTTAAATTGTGCTAGAATCTTTAATGTATGAGGTTTATTTTCTCCCTTCAAAGCAACTGGAACTCATGGAAAAACAACTTCTTATCCCCCCCAAACTCACCAGCCAGATACTTTTCCTGTATTGCTGTCAAGTTGGAGTGCACAGTATCCATCACTACATATCCATGCTTCCTATTCTATCATACTGCCCTTTGTAGACCTCTTTTCAATTTTAAATGAGTAAAGAGTAGGTTGAATCATCTGGCTTTTGTAGATGAAAGTCCTTGTTCAGCTTGTAGCAGAGGAGCCCAGCCTAAGTATTGTTGGCAGATGTGCCACAGGAGCAGCAAACTCAGAACTGAACAGGCATCTGACAGCAGAGTACTGAAGCTGTTGTCAGAGTAGCTGCCCTGCCTCCTCAATCACTGTCATGCTGGGACAGTATTTAAAGTTTGTATTAGGTGATGATTCAGCAACACATAGACTTGAAAGCAGTGATCCCCCTTAGCAGAGCATGTACCTCACTTTGATAGGATTCAGGAGGTTCTCCTTGTCCTTGACATCCAGAATAATATTTACTGTGTTGTTCAAAGCAAGTGTCTTTCCTTTATTAAAGGGTGGCCAGTGGGGATGAGATATTTATGCTGCTGTGAAGCTTCTGGAAGTGCAGTACAAAAGGAAGATGCCCCTGAGCAGATTGGCAGGACTAGAACTGCCTGCAAATGGCACAGTGACACTGAAGGCTTGGCTGGGTCATTCATGTTGTCCAAGTTAATGGAAACTTCCTTTGCCACCAGATTTATGGAAATTTCTAAGAAGCAAGAACTGGGGAGGATTATAGATGCAATCAGTCTTTTTGTAAGTGTTGTAAACAAAGAACTGTGTGTAAGGAGTATGGGGAGAGAGCTTCAGTCATGGCCAAGCTGCATAACTGGTGGTGAGAAGAACCCCCTAATTGTCTAGGTGGGATAGATCAGCTCCCACAGTGCCATGAAACATTCAGTGCCAAGGCTGGACACGGGGGGTTCACATTAACAGCCATGTCACAGTATGTTCCAAAAGCTTTCTTGGCATCCTCTCTTCCTGTCAAAATCCCCGTGCATTATGTGCAATCAGTGCTTTCTCCTTCTGGAAAGCCAGCACCCTTTCAAGGGAGCAGCTGGTGCAGTCACTTTGTGCACTGAGAAACTCACTGAGCCTTATCTTTAAGGGGTAACGAAACAATGACATCTCTCCATTTCCTATTTTGTACATTGAACTTGCCACGATCTTGGCTCATTCAAACCCCTGAGGATTTGGAAGACTGGAAAGTACATCACTGTAAGCATTTTGATTTCTTGCAAAGGCAGGGAGGGATATGGGAAAAATAAGTGTTGTAGATTTTTAGCAAATGTAGGGGACTCTTGACACAATCTTCAAAATATTCATGTGCCCGTGTAGTCACCAGAAACGTTCTGGCTGTGCTTTTTCCTCCTTGGTGCTTACAACTGGTTATTCTCTCCTTCTTGGTGCCTTTTGCTACTCACTTTTTCTCTTGTTTATTTGTTAATCTTGCCTTCTTGCATGACAGGACCTTGTGGTGTTGTCTCTTCTCTGACTTGTCACAGCTTCTTGAGTCACAAACGCTCCACTGCTGCCGCCGTCCACGGACAGAGCTGGTGGGATCACATGGTTTGTGTTAGTGCATGAAGGGCTGCCTCAGAGCTTTGAAAGGATTCACTCCTGGAAAACTTCAGTCTTAACAAATGTAGTGTGGAAAGGAATAAGATGCCTGACAGACTGAGACTGATATTGTACAGTCTTACTTCTGTAGGAGGCATGCTGAAGGGTAACTCTGTCTCTTAAGCTTTTGACCTCCACAGATCAAAGTTGGTTTAATTTTGGTTTATTTTCCAGGCCTGTCTAAAATGCCTGATTCGGTCATTCTGTCCTTAAACACACCAGGGTTCCAGATAATATTTTGAGCACTTTGTGTGCAGAGCCCCTCAATCCTGATGTCTCTTCCCTGCTGTCTTGTCCCACTGTGGAGCTGTTAAACATTTGCACTGCTTTAGAGTTCCGTGGAAAAGAGCAGCTGAAGAAGGTGAGCTGATCCAATTGCAGAGACAAAAGCTGGTCTGTTCTGACAGTAAAGATGTGTTTTCTGCAATTACTGTTTGCAGACCTCTTTTGTGGAGGAAATAGGAATTGATTTGGAAGAATCCCTGGCATTGTAATGCTATCTGAATGAAATTGCTTATTTTCAATTTGCCATTCATTCTGCAAGTCTTTAAGCCAATTAGAATTATTTTATTTCAGCACAACCATTGCTTCCACATTATGGACATGTAATCTTCTTCCAATAATGTGGTTCTCTTAATTTTCATGTATCGTTTTAGATAAACTGTTCCTTTCTCAAAGTGATTTAATAGTCATCAAAAGTATCAGCAGCTACAGATATTGATTACATCTGTACACTAAATAAATGTAAAAATTTACATGAAATACCCTGTCTGTGTCCTCCAAATTTCATGAAAAGGACCATCTCTGAGATGAAGTGTTGACTTTCCATCCACTCAAGACTCCTGATGTTGCCAGTTGCAGTGACTGTCCATCAAACAGAATAGCTCTCCTCTAGGAAATGAATGAAATGAAACCTTTGAAGTCAATGCACTCAAGTCATTGTGTTGTGATGTAATGTAACAGCCTTGTCATCTTCTTTGTTCAGTGTGCAGCTCAAAAAGGCTTTTCTTTTTCTTCATTAATTTTGTATTTCTATGATCCTAGTTTAATGAACAATATTTTTCCTGCTTTTCCCCCCTCTTTTCTTGCCATGCTAAAGATGGATTTATAAGCCTCATTGCACTGGAAATGAGGTATGAAAGCTTTCACCTTTTGCATTCAGTCCAGACTTGACTTTAAGTAAAAATATTTTCATTTTTAGGTGGGAAGGTTGGTATGTTCATCTTTGCATTTGGCTCTTGCGGACTCCACCCAATTTGCCACACTTGAGGAAAACTGTAATGAGAGATTGGGACAAAATTGCTTGTTGGGGGTAAATTCAAACCAGTATTCTCTCTGAACTCTATGTGCTAATGGTTATTCATTTATGGTTTTGTAATTTGGTTTGTGAGCTGATGATGGAGAGAAGTTCCCCTCTCACTTCCACGATCATAGTACCTGCAAGCAGATTTTGTGATTTGATACCTTTTGTTGTGGTTACTGCTGGTTGTGTCATTTTTGTTCATTCTCTGATGGAACAAAGCAATCTAGCCTTGATCTTAGATACAACTGACATATTTAGTGCAGGTAGAGAATGCTCCAATAATGTCCAAAGGCCAAAAAAATCTGTAGGTACTAAACCCGAACTCTCTTTCCAAGATTTGAAGTGGATCTTTATAGCTCCAGATGCTGTACAGCTGCCCATGGATGCTCTCCAGAACAGTATATCTCTAGAAACAAAGCCTAGATCCCATGAAAGAGGTGTCCAATATCGCAGAAACCAACCCAACAGGTCTCTGTTTCAGAAATCTGCAGATTGGCTTTGAGCAAATTACATCTTTGAACTGGGAGAACGTTTTAGGGTCATGTGCTGTGTCCATGACATCAAAAACACCACAAGTTTTCAGATTTCTGTGTAATGTCTACATTTATAAAATACTTTTAACTCTCACTGATTAAATAATCTATCTTAATTAAAAGCAGATTTTAAACATACGAATGTGTGACTGTAACAAAATTGCTGCTTTTCAAAATTTTAATTAAAAATAGTTCTGGAAAAAACCAAGCCCATGAGGTGATGTCTGTGTGCCACCCTCTCCCTTTTCACTTTCTTCACAGCAAAGACTGGGGATACTTATTTGGAAGAATATAGGGCTGAAGAGTGAATCCAGCTAATTCAGGAACCTCCTCAACTCTCAGCCCCTGTTTTCTTCTTTTTCCCTCTTCCATCTTTTACAGTTCTCAGCGTCTTTCCTTTTTCAGGGTTAATTTGTACTCTTAGAACCTAATGGAACAAGCTGCTGACTGCAACAGCTTGTGCTAAGCAGCAAAGATGGTGTGGGAACAATTAATGAGAACTGGCTGGGGAGTAGCTTTCCAGTTCTGTGATGGCTGTCACTGGGGCAGTTGGTTGGAGGCTTGTTCCAGTTTTCTGCAGTCTGTTCTACAGCCACTCAGCAAGTGAAATTGAGATGGCACCACTTATAATGTCCAATAGCCAAAACCTGAGAAAACATTGCTTTCTATTCACAATACTGCCAAAATTCTAGCATGGGAGTTCATTGTCTCCCTCCCCTCTTTTGTCTGGTGCCATCTAAATTTTGTTGTACCAAAAAGTGAAATCACACAAATCTAATCTGATCTGATCTAAAAAAGGTGAAAAGGGATTAGGGATGGAGATTTATTCTCAGTCTGTATTAAATTTTCTACACTGTTTACTTGAATTTCCCTCTGTCTCTTTGTTTTCTAACAAGTTTCTGTTCCTCTTTCCCTGCTCTGGTGAAGGCAAGGCAGAGGAGGGCCCTGCTGCATGAGCTGCTGGTGGAACCCTGTGGAGCAGGTTGCTGCCAGGGGCAGGAAATGGAACACGTGCCTTCCAGCCAGGCATTTCTGCCTCTAATCAGATCTGCAGTCATGCAGGGAGAAGTGGCACTGACAAGACGTCAAGAAATCAATCCTCACATGCACACGGGTTCCAACTGGAGCTAGGGCTGGATTCCTGACAGGGAGGAAGCGGCGGCGGCCAAAGCTGTGTTGTACATGGTGATTACAGCTGCAAGGAACACTTCATTTAACCCAAATAGTAGCCAGCCTTTAGAACGTGAGTAACTGATCCAAGCTTCCTCATGGAAACTTAAAGTGAACTTAATTAGCAGCTTCAGCTTGTTGTGTTTCTTGCTGTGCTGTACCACTGCCCTCAGCAATACCTGCTCTGCAAAGCCCTGGCTCAAAGGCTGCTAAGATTTAAATAAATCAACTGTACTCATTTATAAGCTTTCACATTATTACTTTATGACTAAGTATACATAGATATATATTTTGACCAAGGCTGAAGTAATGGTTTCTCCCTTTCTTTAGCTATAACTTGCATCCTGGGGCTTAGCAATAGGGTGCACTGTTCATACATTCTAGTGCAAAGGGAAAAGCAGAGATGCCCTTGGAGCTGTCTTTGGTATGCAGTGCGTGCAGCTTGGTGCTTCCCTGGAGACTTTTTCCTTTGCACAGAACATAAAGAACCCTATTTCCTGGATTCCACAGTTTATATATTTTACATAGAAGATGAAAGCCCTGGATTTGTCCTAGATTGGCTCCCTGGAATGAAAAGGACTAGGAATTTGTTTCTGTCCTTTCAGGCCATAAAATTCTGGGATAAGAATTTTGTAGCAAAAGCACCACAATGTCATAATTCTGTGGGCCCTTGATGGAAGATATAATAAAGAGCACAAAACCATTTAAAAAACTATTAACAAGGTACTTCATGTAGAACTGTTATTAGCATTAGCTTTGATTATGATTTAGCATTTAACTGCTATTAGAAAAATACTAATATTTCCATCACATAAAAACAAATAACAAGAGAGTTTTCTGAGTCAGAAAATATGTTCTAAAAATATAAATTTGAAGCTTAAGAGTAAATAGTGCTGAAAGAAATGATGTATTATGAATTCTGTATCATGCAGAGATGGAAGAGAATTATTAATTCTGTTAAAAAGGAATTATATGTGTTGGATTATTTATCTATTTATTTATGTGGAAGGATGAAGTGAATATTACTGAGAATGCTTCTGGTTTTCTTTATTATATTTAAAATGTAAATGGAAGCATGTTCTTTTAATTAACTTGTGAGCCTCACTGCTGACAGATATTGCTGAAGACAGAACAGAGTAACCGTTTGTAAAAGGCCAAAACATTTTTATCAGTGAACAGGGATGTGATAGGTGAGGCCAAGGGCTGGAGATCTGCCTGTGACAAAGCACATGCTGATTGTGATTGAATTTGTTGTTTGGCAGACTATTTTCCAGTTATTACCTGCATCACCCTGGTTAAACTGTGCTGCTGCTGTCAGAGTGAGGAGCACCATGTCACTGGGTCCTAAGGAAGTTTCACAAATAGCTTAGGTATGTAATATGTGTGTATCAGGAAAAGAGCTACTTGTGCTGGGATTTCAGAACGCTTTGGAGGTTTCTAACATTGCCAAGTACAACTTCTGGAATTTTCCTTCAGAAACAAAACTTTTTTTCCAACTAATTTTTTTAACACTTTAAATTTCACCATTTAGCATTTTGTTATCTGATACTTATAATCCTAATAGCTGCTAGCAATTATGGGTGTGCATTATGGACAAAACGTTGCATTTCTCTCCTGACTAAGCACATCCTTAATTAACTCTGCCAGAGCATGGAAATTCCGGGTGGAAGTTCAGGGTCCTCTGCAGTGCATCCCAGCGCTTGAGGCATGTTGGAAGGCTGCTGGAACAGCTCGTTGTATACTTGACAGAAGGCTCCTATCCATGGGCTCTAATGGCTGGTGATCAATTTGATAGCTAATTACTTCCAGCACAAGCAAGGCTGACTCTGAACCTCGTGTAGTTTGCTGATTCTATCAGTGAGATAGCCACTGAGAGTGCCTCACAGAGACAGCACATATTATTACCTTTTTCATGATAATTAACTGTCTGCCTCCTAATAGCTCTGTTTTGTGTTGCTGTGGAGAGTGAACTCCCAGCTGAGGAAGCAGGGGCACTGAAACAGTCATGCAGTGGAATGTTCTGACCTGTTAAAATATTCCATGTACTGAACAGACAGTTGAATGGACCTGCTGATGATAAGAACGCTATTAAAGGGCACTGCTGCAGTACTTGCAGTCCTGACTCCCTCCTCAGTCCTCAGAGTGGCTCCAAGGAGTGCTGAACTGATGGCCTGGAGGAGAATCCTGGCTGGGTGATAGATGCTCTTTTTCAGGTGTAGGACCTTTAACACCAACCTACCTGTTCCATCTCAGTTCAATGCTGTGAAGATTTTGGTGTCTGGCAGTTGAATATATGTGTTATAAAATATGTGTCTTTTTATACATAATCAAGCCACATACATGGTATCTGATGGCTTGATGTCTGCCTATTAGTTTTGGAATAAGTTATTTTTTTATTCACTTTCCTTCCTCTATCTGCAGGCAGAATAAATCTAAATTCAGATTTTCAAGTGGAGTTTTCTGGGAGGGCAAACAAGAGAAAGAGAGGCCAGCAGTCAGCTCAGCATGCCAAGGTTCATCCCAAAGCAATTTTTACAGCTGCATTTTAAACTAATTAAAAGAAAAAAAAGGTTTATAATAGAGGTTTGAACCATGTCTTAACAATAGAAGAGCATCTGGGTGCTGCTGGAATATCAGAGGTTGCTGAGCAGTGCAGTTTGAATGAAACTGTCTGCCTAACTTTACAAGAAGATGTCAAGTGTAGACCCTCTCTCTCTGAAAAAGAAAAAAAAGCTTTATTGATCCATTTAGCTGGTAACAGATAGGAATCAACCCAAAATGTATGTTCTCTAGCATTCAAGTAGATAAATGTCAAGAGCTGCAATTGAACTGGAGCTCACTGCAAAACTTCATGGCCATTCAGAGATAGACTGGTGAATTCTGCAGGAGGTGATGGATTCCATAGAGAGATCTTTGTCAGGTTTTCCACAAGAAACCACATCTGAGCAGCCTTCCTGAAGGGTGTCGTGGCACATGACACTGGTAAGAGTCAGCAGAACTGGGCAGAATTCCCTGGGTTTTTGAGAAGGCATTTAAGAGTTGTAGTAGTTCTGGTGTAGGGTTTGGTCTGTTGAATTTGCTCAGTTTTTCTGTACTTTTCTACAAAGATCTAGTTATCCTCAGTTCTGACTGTGCTGGCACATTTATCAATTCATTGTATGAATTCATTGAGACAGGCACCTTCACATCCAGTGACTAAGTTTCAGGTTTGGAATTTACCAGTAAAAAATCATCTCAAAACTGTCTCTGAACCACAGTTTTATCCAACATAAAAAATGGGTGTTTCACAAGAAAAAAAAAATTAAAATAGAACTAGTCTAACTTGCAAATACAGGTCAGTTTTCATACACTCTGAATTATTCAAAATTATTTGCTTCCAAAAGTGTATTTTATGCAATAATGTCAGCAAAAAGTTGACTATATTTACATTCAAAGAATCCCAAAACCATAAATGTAATGTGTTTTCAATGTGATATTGCATTTGCATAAAATTGATTTTATTTGTGATAAAAAATGGGTCAAGAATGATATGTGTCCAAAATAACCATTTGTAAAAAAGCTCATTACTATTCTGGACTTCTCTGCTCCTCTGGTTTGGCCAAATTTATCCAACCAATATCATAGCAGAGGAGTGGGAATTTTGTTGCCAGGGCTACAGGACAGGAGGGAAAGAAAAGGCAAGGGATAGCACTGAGCCATTCTATTTTTTGTTATTCAACCTGGATATCAACAGGAGAAAAACTTGAGATAACTCTTTATGGTGTGTAAGGAGACTATAAACAGACATTGGGTTATCTCAGAATCTCTTATAGAAACTGTGGTTATAGACCAGTAGGAAACAGATCTGTCACAGCAGCCTCAAAGCCAGGTTTTCCACTGTTCATCTTTTAAATTGGATTTTGAAAACAGTTCTAAACCAGGAGTAGGAAAGGAAAAGCCTGAAGTTTTCACTGCATTGAACCATTTGTGAATCTTGCTTTTGCCTTTGATGGTTTTCTAGACAATGAAGTCCTGTATTTGAAAAAAATCCTGACAGGAATGTAGAATGGATATAATTAACATTTTAATGAAGTAACAGAGGAGAAAGGTGGTAGATTGAATAGACAGGTGCCTAGCCAAGAATTTCTTAGAGTCTTTGTTCCCAGTGCAAACACTCAGTGTGGCTGAGCACAAGCTGAGCATGTCCAGCCTGTGAGCTCTGCCCAAAGTGAGCACCAGGTCTGAGCCATCGAGGCAGATGCTGCTGGCACAGAGAAGCCTTTTTTCTCCTCCACCTGCCTGTGGGATGATAGCCCTGGAGAACGATGTCAGCATGTGCTGGGCTGGGCCCACTCCCACCCCTTTGGCATCCTGCTGGAAAAGTGCTGGAAAACCATTTTTCTGCCTGAAGAAAAAGCTGTATTTAGTGATACAAGAAATTATATTTGTTTGTTTTATAAGATGGGTACACAGCAAATACTTATGAATTCTCATGCCGAGGAAACGGTGTTGTTCTGAAGTAAATCATGGAGTCATAGAATCATTTAAGTTGGAATAGACCATTAAGATGGACTTGACCATAAACCCAGCACTGCCAAGCCCACCACTGCTGTTCAAAATGTTTATTAGTACATATAGATTTGTCTTTATGATGGACACATGCAAAACCAGCTAATGCCAATGTATGCCATGGAGGGGAAATAAAACACCTCTCATGTGGACAGAGGGAAGTAGGGGGGTTTCTTCAAAGTATTCCAAATATTCATTTCATCTTTCATTGTTCTTGGAGTCCTTCCCTCCTCAGAAGATTTTTTGGGGGAGGTAAACAAATCAGATAATCAATAGGAATTATGAGAATTAAACATTTTGATACCCCAAAGTGAGAGGAGCTTTCTCATTCTGTCTAATCTTTTGAGGATAGAAAAATTCTTCAGGCAAAGTCTGTGCCTCTGAGTGCATTCATATCTTACTGGACGCTGAACACGCACTGCTGACCCATATAGAGGTATTTGTTCTCAACTTCAGAGCCTTCTTACTAAGATTCCTCCTTTCAGTTAAATGAAAAACAAATCTATCTGCAGGTTTTTTTTAGTTATTTTAAAATAAAAGTGATCATTTAAGGCACAGCAACAGCTCCAGTTGAATTATTTCTTACAAATGACCATTGCTGTGTTCAGGGCCTCTAATCCTAAAGTTGTCGTGGAAGGTGTGTAGAAAAACTGAGCTGGAACATTTACTATAATTGTATAACTGCTCTGACTGTATGGTATGTGGATATGTTTAATGTAATGATTGCAGTCAAGTAGATGACACTGGGCTAAATATAAGAATGATTTTTTCTCGACTAAGTATAACAGCTCATGTGGCAAGACTAATGTATTTTATTCTTTCTCCCTTTCCCCAAAATGTTCAGAATGAGTATTTGACATATATCTATTTTCTCACTCTGAGTTTCTGTTGCACTTCATTTCCTTATGGGCCATTGCTAAAAGAAGGCAGCATTTCCTTAGGCTCAGGTAGGAACACTAATCTTTATATTACAATACTGGACATGATGAATGAATCTCCAAAAACTTACAATTTTTTGTGAGGATCCAGAGGAACCCATGCAGCAAGAACAGTTTGGCATCTGCTTGTGCCTCCAGAGCTGCTGGAGGAGAACTCTTGGCATCTCTTTCCCCCAAAGTGCATTCTGCATAGGTCTCCTAATGAGTTCATTTCCACTCCCGAGATTAAGACTAAGCAATGAAAGAGAAACACAGTAAGAATTGTCTGAGAAGGAACAAAAGCCTCTACATTAAAATCTCAGAAAATGAGGTTTTTTTGTGAAAACTTGATATTGAATAACAGAGCACTTCTTTGCCAGCTGAATGGCTGCTAAATATAGCACTTCCATCAGAAGTTTCATAGATATTGGATCTCTAGGTAAATGAACATCCTGCTCCTGCCCTGAAGACGTCTTTCTCTTTAAAATTTCAGTCTCCAAAATATCCTTTTTATTCTTTAAAATAACTACAGAGCTCCCTGGCAGGCCTGGGCTGGCAGTGCCCTCCAAGGCTGCTCTCACAGTTTCTCTGCATAGCAGATTGCCCCAGCCAGGCTGCTTTCATCCCCTCACACGTGAACTGCTGCAGAGTTGGAAAGAGGGGGCTTAGGACTTGGCATTGCAAATGTTTGCACCCTTCCCCCCTTCCCAAAGTCCCTGAGTCCAGTATTAAAGATCAGAGAAAACTTCTGTAGTGATTCATGAGACACCACTACCCTCGCTCTCTCTGGAGCGCCCCGGTTGCCCGATTCCTCAGACACATCAATGTGGTCTTTTATTGCTGCTTAATAATAAATGGTATTTTGTTTGCCTACCTGACACTTTTATTAACTTCAGTCGTGTGTGTATGTGCACATGTTTCTCCAGGCATGATTTCTCTCCAACACCCCCCAAATTAGAAGGGGGGGATGGGGAGAAAAAGCACAGCTTTATTTGAAGAGAATTTGTCCCTAATCTGTTGCAGCTGTAGGGGACCATTCGGCCAATTAAACAGAGCAGGCTTTGGCTCCTTCCCAAATGAGGCGACCACATGTTACACTTGGATCGGTCACCTCAGGGGAACTGTGGGTCACTGGGGCATCTGGTTGTCATTTCCTCTCTGGCCAGCATGAGGGAAGCAAGGAGGGGGGAAAAAGGTACATTTTATTTATCTCGTGTCTTGTTCTGCAGCATCAAAAGGTCCAGCAGCATCAGTCAGAGCAGGAGAGGCTGGCATGATGTGATGAAGTCCAGGATTTGGGAATGAGAACTGTGTGATGGATTTGCTTAGCTTTGAGGTGTCATTAACCTATTTCTGCTTCTCTGCTGCAATAGCATAAATGTGAAGGTTCTGTTAATATCAAGGAAGGTTTGCGCTGCTTTAACTGACTTAAGAGTTGCTCTCCTAGGTAAGAAATGTGCCTCCTCTGTAAGGGAACAGTCCCTCTGCTAGGGACAAGAGAAAAGCTCCTGAGCTGGGTTTAATAGAAATGTAAGAAGACACTGTGATCTGCAGTGTCTCAAATGAGTGATATAATCTCCTGCTCAGCAGATAGTGTAGATCAGGAATTATGAACAATTTAATAGCTGATCTGTAGCTTAATTGACTCCCAAACTGCACATACACCTAGGGCTGGAGGGTGACCCAGGCTTCAGAGCCATCACAGCGAGGTTGTCTTCACAAAACCAGAAACATCTGGTTCCAGCTAAACCCAGGCACTAATAAGCTAATACTCATAATGAAGGGGGAAATGCTTCAATGAACAAGTCAGGTCAGTGAACTCCTTTTCTTCTGAAGATGCCTGGCCCACAGTTTCCCAACTGTTATGGTTAACACAGAATGATTATTTGGTTTTGCTAATGAGGTAGTGTCAATGATGAAAAGGTTTTCTTGATCTGAAACTTTCATCTTTTCAGTGCAATGAATTTAGAGCTGTAATACTCCCATTCCAGGGTACTGAGCATCACAGTAGCTAAGGAACAAGTCTGTGCAAGGCAGAGAAATTGATAAATGTGCTTTCTTAGGCAAGTGCAGATGTTGGTGTTGAAAATGGGCTGTGAGACCCACTCAAAACTGTTTGAGGGAAGGAGAGTGCACGTGGAGCAGCTGATGAGCCATGGCAGCCTCCTTGTAAGGATCAGCCTTGATCAAAGGCTGGGGAGGAAGGAATGGCTTTTCCCCTGCATGGTAGAACACAGCAGATCATATCATGGCCTAAAGCATGGACCAGTTTCAGACTTGACATGGGCTTTGTAGCGGAATCATTCAAATTAAGGGACAAGTGAAGTTATAGCTGTGTGCTATTCAAAGCAGGGACTACCTCTTTAATTTCTTTGTAGAGAACAAAGAATGAACAAGTTTAATTTCTCTGTTTTGTTAACTCATTTCTTGTCTTCTCCCAAAAGAGGTTTGTTTTATTGTTCTAGAAGCTGCCCTGACCTGAAGCCTAAGACCCAGCCTTCCACCTCCTTCATCAGTGCATACATCCCTAACGCTAACCCACTCCATTAGGGGTTCTGGTTTTGTCAGGTTTGTGATTTTCCGGAGTGTGCTCTGTACAATACATTTACCTGAAGAATCCTGTGATTACATTCTGCTTGATTTTGGAAAGGTTTGCTATTTTTCTTTATAGCTTGTTCTAAATATCAGAAAACACCTGTACAGCAATACTGGAAGTCATATGCAGTTACTAGTTAATGTCTATAATTAACTGAAAGGAAGCAGGGTGATTTTGCTTTAGCTTTTGTCAGTAACTCTGACTTTTTCCTTTGGACCTCAGATCCCTTATCCTTGTGGTTATTAATATCATACCAGCTGATGCATAAAATTCTATGTGGGCACTTTCAACCAGACCTAGAGGGCTGAGTTTTCAGGGGGTTTAAAATACAGCAGCCACCCCCCTGCCAAGGCTGAAGCTACAAATCTGTCAGATTTTGTCCTGGAAAGACTTTCTGATTTTGAGATTATGTTATCATTGAGAAGCTTGTCCTCTGATTAGGTTTCAAGCAGGTTCTACACAAACCTTGATCAGAGGAGAGATGATCTCTTCTAACAGTTATGGCTAAAAGGCTACAGGTAAACCCACATGGGGGACATGGAGTGCCTTGCAGGCCATCTCAGCCCTGTGCCACCTCGAGGGGAGCTGGGCTGTGCTGCTGCCCCCAGGGGATTTGCCTACAACCAAGCAGCCCAAAGCCCCAGAGCCCTGGCTGAGCCACACCCCGGCTGCTTAGCAAAGCCTCCACGGGGCAGGATCTGCAGCAGCTCAGGAGAATTCCAGGTGAGGCTGGAAACTGTTGAGGCTGGCTAGTAGACACTTAACCTGCTGCATGTAGTCTTGAATCTTGGACAAAGAGCATTTTGCTCCATTTTTACAGTCAGGATAAGTTCTGTACCTTTTGAGTCAAATGTGACGTGTTATAAAAATCCAAGAGGATGTCCTCAGCTACACTGTGCCACACTCACCAGGGCTGGAAGGTCAAAACACTTTCCATGCCCTTTGTGGGGCATTGACATGGGGCATGTCATTTTAGGGCCTAGAGCTAAGTATGGCACTGATAAGGGGTCTTGCATAATGAAATGCTTCCCTATGTTAATTCTCCAATTGACACTGTTAGCAAAGTTGGAGTCCATTTTTAAATTGTGGTTACAAATACTTTAATTTTCTTCCAGCTGGGCAGCTGGGACAAGCTAGGAGAACTCAGTAAGTAGGTGCCATTCTTTGACACCTGAAAAAAACCTGTCTTAATACTGGGCTCTTGAAAATGTAAATGGCTTCCATGGGGGTCGGATGGTTTGATCAACAGTGTGTGACAAAAGATGGTAATTGTGCCAGTATACTCTGGTATGGTTTCATCTTTAACATATCTCTGAGTCTTCTAAGGTTGATGACTGGGCTGAGGAGCTTGTGAGCAGTCTCTAGTCAGTTTGATAGTGAAATCTTGATTAAAACCATGGTGGGATTTTACATGGGACTCTGTAAAAGGAGTTAATAAATTCTATTTGATTTCATAAGAAAAAAGGAGAGAGAAAAAAGAGATTAAACCCACAAAACCAATTTAAGCTTCCTGGGTAACTGTCAGAAGAAATGGCAAATTCAACAAAAACATTTTATTTATTTTCTTTCTCCTTGCACATGCTTTTCATCCGGAGAGGGGACAGCAGTTAGCCCCCAGTATTTCTAAAACATAGTAATTTGTCAATGCTCTATTTGTCTAAAATGGATACTATAATAAAAACAAGTGGCAAAATACTGGTCCTTTGCAGATCAGATTTAGATTTTTCTTGCATAACCTACAATTTTCCTACTGTATTTTGTGGTCAGCAATGCCAGTTCCAATGAATTTTCAAATTATAGAATGAAAGAGCTAAAACTAAACTCCTCCTGAGTTAAGATATGTATTTTTGAATTTTTAAATTTTAGGGTAATTTAATCCAGTTGCAGTTTAAAAATATTGTCAAAATAAATGGCAAATTATAAATAATTGTTGGGCACAGGTTTTAATTATCCAAGTATTGCAATGGTTTTATCTCAAATACTGTTCACAAAGTCCAGATAGCTGCTTTTCAATCCCTTTCCTGGCTAATATCAGAACTGAAGATAAACAAGCTATGCCCTTTTAACCTGTAGAATTTGATTGGCATCATGTTAAACTAACTTTCCTCTACCCTAAGAAAACACAAACCCAGCTTTTTCCAAGGTAGAAGGAAAACCGCAGGGCTTTTTGGATAAGGTCATGTTCATCCCCCTTTCCTTCCTCGTTTGTAACATCTTCCAGAAGCACAGAGAAATGGCAATTTTGTTTTGCATCACTAAGGAATGGCATAGTTTGACTCAGATTAAACATAAGCACAACTAAACTGGGAGCTGCAGGAGCAGGACTACTTGAAGGGAGGACGTGTGGCTTTATCTGCATGGAATAATCATATACCAAAGAGTTGAAAAATTTTCTCTCTCTTCTTTATTGCCTCTGATCAGATGAGGGTTATAAGTCACAATTGTTATCTGTCTTTAATGTACAAGTAAGGCCTAATTCTGAAATTTATCTCAAAAGTGTCAAAGGCTTTTATGCAAATAGACTTGAAATGTTAAAAATAATTTTTCTCTTAAATTTCCCTTGAAAGCAGCACTGTAGTGGCAAAGTCCCTGCTGAAATCAGCATCTGGCAGGGTTAGTCCTTCATGTCCATATCCCACCCTCATTCGTATGCATGAATTTAACATTTTGCAGGAGAAGATTTTTATTGAAAATTGGTTTTAAAACTGTCACACATATGTTTATAGGATGTTAGACTCGTGCATAAGAAAATATTACAATTTGACGATATGGGACATTTATTAGAATAAAATAAAAATATTACGAAAAGGCTGTAATGCCTCTGTGGTCACTGTGAACCATTCTGTGATATGTCTGAGATAATTATGTACCTTTTAGAGGTTTCTACAACTTACATGTAAGTGAAGGAACCTTTTTTTTTTGCTGTTGTACTGTGATTTTAGGACTATTTCTGCATCTATTGATATGCAGTTAAATACAGTTCTTGGTCCAGTTGATCACTTTCCTCTAAATTAAAATCTCTGATCCAGTATCTCAGAAGGTGCTTATGAACTTATTCTGAATTTCAAGTCCACTAATGGCTCTTTGGTTAACCAAACTAGAGCCTGAGTACTGGCCAGCACAGAGAGCTCTTGTCATCTGGGTCTGCTCAGGTTCAGCTGCACAAGTCCAAAGGCAGAAAAGTAAATATTGTGTGTCCTGTTCCTTTTTTCAGCCCAAAGTACACGGAAACAAGGAAAAAAACAAAAAACCACACACCAAAAATCACAAAAACTGAAACAAAGACTGTGTTGACAGAGCTGTTGTGTAGTTCAGGAAAGTGAAATTGATGTAGTGATCCACAGTGCTTTTGTCCTCTTCTAGAAGTAAAATAAATTCTATCTTAATATTATTGATTCAGCAAGTAATGTTGTGATATTTTATCCCATAAAACTATAAACCATGGTGGAAGTTTGCAGCATGGCTGAAGGCTGATTCAGCTCGAGTATCACGAGCTTGGTTAAGCAGATGAACAAATGAGAACTCTGTATCTGGGTGTAATATTAACAGTTTGTGTGCCCAGGAGCCCCAGTGAGCATGCACTGTTTGTTTGGACAAGTGCTGCTGGATTTCAGGACTGGCCCCAGGTCAGTGTCAACACTTCCCAGCCACGGGGGGAAAGGGTTTCAGGAATTTTCTATCCAAGGCTGCAATCAGGTTTTCCTGTATTTTTGAGAGGTGATAGATGCAGCTCAGTAAAACAAAGATGTCACTGCTGTCATGTTCTTCACATTTTGTACTTGAAATATAACAGAAATAACTTCCCAACATCTCTGTTATTGATTCTGCACCATGGGATCTGCTTTCCCTACAACCTATATGGAACTGAGGAAGTATCAGTAAAATCACAATTAATAGGCTCAGCAGCAAAGTCTCACAGTTTTTTAATATAGTTTTCTCTATCCATGTTTTTCTAAGTGGTTCTGACAAGGGATAGAAGAGGAGCACAGATATAAAAGATGTTTAGTGAGTTGTGCATGGAAGTAAAATGATTTTTTGTCTTAGTTTTATGCATTTTAGAAACTGAGATGAAAAGGAGCTCTTAGTGGCATTTAAATAACAGGTGAATTGTATGCCAGGGCTTTTCCTGGATGCAGACTTGTGACTTATCTTTTTCAATATCGATATTCTTAATGTTTAAGACAAGCTAACAGTAATCATGGGGTAAAAAATCATTTAGCTAGGAGATTCATCAACAATGTTAAAAATAATTCAGAAAGTTTCGTACTTTTAAAATCTGGAAATTACCCATTGACATACCTGAAGTAAGTTTAGAGAGTGGTATTTGAGATGATGGCATAGGGAATAAATGAGAAGGAAAAAGGAATTTAGGCTTGGTGATCTCAGTAGATGGTTTCCAGTCCAGCTTGGCTTTTAGGTGCAGAACTTGGATTATTTCAGCAAGAAGTGGATGTGCACACCTGTGAGAAATGATAAAATTATTTAACTTGGACTAGAATGTGGGGAGACATCTCAAATTTTGATTTCACCACAAACTTTTATTCTGGCTGTGATCAAGGTACTCAGAGCAGAATCCTGGAATTATATGAACATAGTGGGCAACTCCCTTAAACACGGTAAGACTCCTTTAAACAACCCGTGAAACATCTCAGTTTCTTTACCTGTCTTTCACTATTTTTTCCATGAAAAGTTGGGGTTTTTTTCTTTGTTTTTTCCCTAAGATGAATCTTTATTTTGTGCATCTGAAGTCCTCTGCTCTGTGTACTCTGAGACAGACTGTTCCTATCTCTTTTCACCAGGCTGTCACACACTTGATGACTTACATGCACTGTCATTCTTCTTAGGCAAAACAAGCCTGTTTGCTCAATCTGTACTCCAGGCTTTTTTGGGTGGTGTTGTATAACTCTGCTCGCTGTTATTGCACCCACTGAACTTGTTTATGACTCATATGCTTTCTTTACAGGGATTTAGGTAGAAGAAACATCTTTGCAAAACTCCCAAGTGCTTTAATGATGAGCAGAATCGTCCCTTCTTTATTCATTCACATCACTTACGGATTTTACTGGGGCAAATGTATGTCCTTGGGATGCTGTGTTGTACAGATGTATCACAAACCAGTTAACAAGGACATTTCATGTAATCTAATTTTAATTTACATATCTTTTACAATTGGATTATTGAGGCCTAGGCATGTGTGGAAGAGGGTGCACCCCTGCCCAAAGTGCCGGAGTCATTCAGCTGCTCAGGAGATTCCAGCATTTCATCTCACGCTTGGAGAGTTCCTGTGGATTTGTGTTCTTTCATTTGGAAACAACCTGGCTGTAACAAACTGAAAACTGTTTCAGGAAAGTGTTAATTTCTATGTAGAAATTACGTTTCCCAACTCCATACTAGCAAGGATTAAGTAAGAACTTGCTAATTGGCGGAGGTGGGAGGGCCGTGCATTTGTAGGCAGAGCAGGTGATAATGTAACTGGTGGAGATTACAAACTAATTGTGCCAACCAGCAATTGCCTGCCAGCGCTGGGGATGCACAGCAGGGTGGGGAGCAGGGGTGGCTGGTGGGGAGCAGGCACGAGGAACCTGAGATGCACTTCAAAGCTCTGAGTGAGCAGAGCTGTGATTAGCACTGTGCTCTAGATGGCTTAGCCGTGAGGGGAAAGGACAAATGAGAGCGAAAGAAGATGGGTTTTCTTCTCCAGGTTTGTTTTCAGGTGTGCCTCTGAGCTTCTGTGTTCCATTTGACCACTGCCTGATGATGTGTGGCCTGTTCCTACTCAGCAGCCACCTGCAGGCTGGTATGAATGAGAGAGAATGTTGCTGGGTGGTATTAGTGAAATATGCTCGATAAACCCATGACAGCTGTTTTCTGTGGTAGAAATTCCAGGTTTCATTCCAGTTTAGGTTGCCTTTTGAACAAATCCTTGGAATTAGCTACAGCTTTATACAGCATGGAGATTGGTGGGACCACTTTGTTATTCTCAAGCACAGGCACTGAAGAGTAATCCAGTCATTACATATTTTAATACAAATGAGAGCTTCCTGAGCAGCAGCTATAAATAAGCTCTGCTGCCATGTGCAGAACAGGCAGATGAGCGCTGTGCTCTCACAGAGCAGCCCCATAATTGAGAACCAGATGCTCCTAAGCTCCAGCCCTGTTTCTGGTCTTCATGTGCATGCTTGAGTGATTGCTTGCATCACTGAGTTGTAATTAATTAGTGGCTGGGAGTGTGCAGAAGGTATAGAAGCACTACAGAAAGTATTTGAGGTGGTGTTTTGTTGCTCCACTTCCTTCCCATTAGAAGTAGTTGGCGTGACCTGTTGAAAAGCACCTAGGTAAATATATGTTCCACAAAGAAGGGGTGTTAATATTTGTTCCATTTTCTTACTAAGTGAACTATGAAAGTGAATTGTTAAAGCTTTCTGTATTAGACTGTAATGAAATTCAGTCTTTTATTTATTTGATAGGCAGTTAATGGTGATGTGTTTAGAGTCTCAGCCATCAGCTGGTATTGTATGTTGATCTCAGCTATTATTGTGGATGGTGATTTTTTTCATCACTATGATTTTTATTAATAACATGAAAGGCTACCATCTATAGATGATGACGGTATTGTAATAACATCATGAAAATACAGTGTTTTCATAGAGGCCCAGAGGGCAAACTGCACACATCTCTGTGTTTTAAATGAATGATTCTATGGGAGGGAGAGGACCAAACATGGTCACTTATCACTGGCTACTTTTTAGGTATGTTGTAGACATATAAACTTCTAGAGATGGTAACTTCATCTTAAACAAGACTGTTTCTTGCACTTATACCAGTTATCAAAAATTTTGGTGAAATCTGAATTCTGCAGTTCTCAAATTACTCAGGAAATATGAATTAATTATAGTATTCTAACATTAATATTTCTTGATAGGCTATTAATCACTTGACTGCTAGGTGCCTAAAATACAACATTTCAGACAGAACATGTGCAAGGAAATGAATGTAACTTCCATCTTCCCCTGGGCAAGCAGACCAGAGCTTTTCACCCAACCAAGCATAAAGCAAGGACGTCTGAAGGCTGAGTGTCCTACACGTGAGTAAATGATAGATAATGGAATTAACTCAACAATAATGTAGCTGCCTAACTCCTGGATAACAGCTCTGTTCCCTGCTCTTCCCCTCTCATTCCTGGGATGTTGTTACTCAGTTGTGTGCCTTGAAAGGGGAGCACTGTCCCTGTACCCAGACTCGGCTGGAGGAGCAAAGACCTCTGTGCTTTACGAGCCTGCCGAGGGTTTTGAGGAAGGGCAGGCTGATAAAGGAGTCTCAGCAGCTCACCATGTCTGCTGTAATGCAGACAGAAACACCTTGCCTGGGAACGGCACCCCCCAAAGCTCAAAGCTGGCCAGCAGGGATCGAGTTGCAGCTGCTAAAAGCATTTCTGCCTCAAAGCAGAGCGAACTGCAGGTGTTTGCTGTCCGGGGTGCAGGTGTGAGCCAAGCAGAGCCTTTCTGCCCCACCACTGCAGCGTTCTGTGATGTTTCCCTGCTTGCCCAGTGGCATTTCCATTGTGGATGTGGAGTTGTGATTGCTTGGCTCTCTTAAACTCAGGTTTAAGTATTCAATTTCAATACTCAAACTCCTTGGAATGTGAGAGGGGCGGGGCTGGGCTCCCTGTGCCTTTGCTGGTGGCATGGAGGTAGAAGAGAGAAATCTTCCCTCTTTTTAGCAGTTGAGAATATTATATTAAACACTTCATTTCTTGGCTAGTAGTCTGTTGTTATATGGCAAATCTTTGCTGTACTAGGAAAGTGATTTTTATAGGGCACCCGTTCTAAACCTAGGCCACCAAGACTAAGTAAACCATCCTTATTTATACAGCACTTCCTTTGAAAGTGTAGGTGCCATCTGTCTATTTGCCAAGACAAAGGAGTGGCATGGCTTTTTTTGGAAATACTGGGTGGTTTTATTCCTCTTATTTTACTTTACAATAAAATTGTTTTTTTAAAGAAATGGGCTGTAAAGCAGGCCAAAGCTTTCAGTTGCAATTTGTGCCTTTGCATCACTGTCTTCTCCCTCTTCCCTGGGGAATTTCCTAAAGCAGCACTTCAAATTTCTGAAATGACAATATGTGCAAGAAAGCCCACCCTGCTTTTCTGAGCACCAGTTTCTTTGGGAAGGCAGTTGTAAGAAGGACTCTATAATCTTGGGAAGGTGTCACAACAAATGAGTTTTTTGTGCCCATCTTTACCCTATCCACTGATTATTTTAAGTATAAATTTGAATGTATTGAAATATCTTGCTGTATATTAAGATGTTAAGAGAATCTATAAATCTATACATTGTGCTCAATCTCATTCATACAACTTTATATGGCTTGAAACTGCTGAGGAAAAAAAGAAGGTGCATTCTTCCTTTTCCCTACAGTTTTGCAAAGCCCATTCTAAATCTGTGGAACGAAGCCCACATGTGGGGTATTTGGATTCACTGGTTGTGGGGGGCAGCTTGGGGGATGGAGAATGCAGGATCATCAATTCTTGAGTGCACAGGAGTGCTTGTGTGAGATGAGGATATTTAATAGAAACTGATTCTGGATAGAAGACAGTGCTACATTGTTATAAAACTTAAATGAGAAGATTGCAGAATTATCAACCTCAATGTGCCTGACACTTTATACAGTTTAAATCTATTGTGAGTCCAAAACGTGGATTCAGAAAAAAAGTAAGTTTACCATTTCAGTCCCCTGCACCTCTCATTTCTGATGTATATGCACAGTGCTCTTATGAAGTGTTGATGCTTTTTCCTTTTGCATCCTATCCAGAATGCCTGAATGTGTTAAAGGCTCATGGAGTACAGACCTTGTCTTTCAAACGAGTTCTATTTTGTGGCCTGGTGAATTCCTGGCAGAGCACATCATCTTGATTCATTTGAAAAAGGTATTTATTTAGCTTCTTTTCTAAATCAAATCAGTTTCATAAAAAGGTATAGAGACTGAGAATTACTGATAAGAACACTAGTTTTTTTTTTTTTGTGAGTGGAGTTAAAAACTCCTCTCAATACTTTCTTAAAGCTGTAAGAGTAGGGAAATAAGGATTTTCCATTAGACTCTCCTTCCTGAAATTACTTTAAACTAACTGAGTTATGTATAATTTTTCCCCTTCTTTTTGCAGTTGAATACTGCTGTGCTCACTTGTGAGGTTTTTTTGTTAAATTCTTCTAATACCAGTCCTGTGTGAATTAATCTTCATATTGTCTGTAAGGATAAATGTTTCTCTATAAATCTTGCATGCACTTTTACCTTTAAAATACGAAATGAGCTCTATTTGTAGATTAATTGGTACCTTTTGTCGTACAAATGACAAAAGAAACCTGAAGTATATTAGTAATGTGATGGCAGTAGTACTTCAAGCACAATTACCTTGTCTTAAATTGAAGATAATCAGAATTGCAGAATTAACTCTAGCAATAATGGCCACTTCTTCAAGTGGAATTAGTAAGAAATCAAAGGAATGTTTGTGCAAATGTAGGTCTTTGCATGCTTTTTCATCTTGGGAGGCATGTGGAAATAACAGAATAAAAACCAGAGTGAGGTGAGGTTTTTTAGAAGTGTTATTCTACCATTTTGACTGTTTGTGATTGTGGAGTTTTGTTCCCTCAAAACCAGATCTTGAGGCTTGAGACAAGAGGCATCAAATGTGGTCATCACACTTTAATTGTGCATTAGTTTTTTTTCTGTTTGGGTGCATTGTAGATGGAAGTCAGTCAGCAGTGACTGCCTCTGGGATGTCAGTTTTTCAAAAACTTTGTACAGGCTATTTAACAAATGGACAACAATGGGTTTACTAAAAGACAAGTTACAAACCCCCGTTGGTGTCAGTGGGTGAAAATTAAACTGTGGGGCATCTGTGTGAAGACAAAGTTGTTGTGTGCTAAATAATATGTATTTAAACTTAGTTTTTGTGTCAGTCAGTGAACACAAACTTTATGGATCTGCTTGAGTTTCATGTTAGAATTTTGTTAGTGTTCATATCAGCAATTTCTAATGAGATTCTAGAGGAGCATGATGAGAAATTAATTTGTAATAATGCATGGAGTTCAAACACTGTTAAAAAACAACAGCTGAACAACAGAAATGTGAAATAAACCCTTTGTGTAAGGATGTGTCTGTAGAACTAATCCAGGAATTTTCCCAACAATAATCTTATCCACAGGGTCAGTAACCTTCTACCATCTGTGTGTCACACTGTTTTTCTTTTCCTAAATCACTGTTCAGGATCTGGTAGATATTGCCTATCTTGAGGCAAGGAACTGATGAGTAACTCCTGTGCCATGTCTGGAGTCCTGCAAGAGCAGGGGTTGACAGGAGGGGGATGCAGAGCCCCTGCTCTGCTGGGCTGCAGGAGGTGCCTGGGTCAGTAAATGGGAGCCACCACATCACACCAGGCAGGCTCTGCCCTTGGACCTGCTTGGAAAACCTGGCACAGCTCAGGTCAGGCTTTTGTGCCAGGGCTGCAAGTGGAGGGGGAGAGGGAAGACTTTCCTGTAGTGTCAGGATGCAAAATCCTTCTGGACCCCCATCCACACAGGTCCAGGTATGTCCAGAAATATGAGGGCTGAATTAGAACCTTCAGAGAAACTAAAATCCATAAATCCACACAGACACGTGGTAGAAATACAAGTCTAGTTTTAAATAAGTAGAGAATTTTTGAAGTGCCTTAAGCAAATTAGTTTTAGAGATTTGATTTAGAGATTAGATTTAGATTAGCGACTGAATTAGTAAGAACAGGACCTGAAACCTAAAGTTTGGTAGCGTTACCTTTTACAAAGTTAGTTAAGTACTAGCCATAAAAAAAACAATGTAGCCTTGCTAAGCATTCCTAGATAGAACAGGATAGAGTTATATAGGTAGAAATTGTGTAAGAAATTACATTACTTTTGCACATCAATCTTAGGATAGGTCCAAGAAGGCAATAGTGGACTGGTGTTTCTACCTGATTGGTTAAAAATAGAATAAAATTTGAAGTCCTTTGTTGAAGAAGGACTTTAAAGAGATTGACAAGTGTTTTTGTTGCACGATCTGATTCGTAATACAGAGATACTCTACTTAGGCAAACTTCTGCGGTATTGTTGTGTACTACTCTTTACGTGTTCTAAAAAAAGTTTTTTTCAATTATCTGCTCATGTTCAGCATAAAAGACCATTTGCCTCAGAGTCAGTCCATCAAAAGCATTACTGAAGGAAGGAGAGGTTAAAGAGACAATTATTGTTTTAGATTTCTTTTAAGTGTAAGTGTACCTGTCACTTGAATTGGGGAAGACAATGTGCTCCATCTGCCCTGTCCTCATCAGCAGAGCTTTGCATGTTGGCAGCCCAGCTTTGGCAGTGGTACAGTTCTTCAGAGGAAAGTGGGGAGATCACCAAGCATCATTCATAAAAACACCTCTGGGAGCTTTTGCTGTACTGGGGAGCTCATTCTGAAAGCAAAGGTCTGCATGTGCAGAGTGGTGGAAAGTCAGAGTATGTGCAGAACCTGAACACTGAGGGGCTTCTCTCCCCAAAATTGCATCTTTTATCTGTTTTCCTGTCTATTCCTATCTGTGGTACTGCCTTTAGAGCTGACAGCTATGTGAATGGTTGGAAAAAAGCTAATAACTCTGAAAAAAATGCTACATGAAAACAAGATGGAACCCTGGCTGTTGTAAAGGTGGGGTTTAAAACGCACTGAGAGAAACTAAAAGGATGTATTCAAAGAGAGAACTGTCAGAGAGAGGAGTCCCAATATCTGTGAGTCCCATGATGACCAGTATGAAAATTTCTTCTTAGCCTTTCTCCCTGAACAAGAAGAAAGCTGCTGGAGGTTTATTTGTTATTTCTTTTGGTTCAGTTTATTTTTGAGGGAAGGGAAAGACATTTGACCTTTATCCCATCTAATTACCCATCAGACTCCTCTAATACTTAAGCAGCAGGAAAGGACTTCACAAGTGAAAAATCTAAAATTTAAATGTGCTTAGGTAGGAGATGCAATTATCTGCACAATGGTTTGAAAAATTTCCAGAGGCCTGATGCAAAATCCATTCAATTTAAAGGAAGTTTTTAATGGGCTCCAGATTACACCTTAAAAGAGGAGGTCTACTTAGTCTGCCTATTCCCTTTTCCTCTCAATTTCATGATTTGGAAAACTTACACATTTTTCTTCTGTCATTTGATGTAAAAGTGAATTCCTTTATAATAAAAACACTGGAGAGGACAATAAAAGTTTAGGTGAATTAAGAGGTGCTGTATTCATAAAATTCTTTCCAGTAGCCAGTGCTTGGGTGGTCATCCTGTGGTCTGAAAAGTTCTGCTTTGTGCCACCATGTTCTCACTTGTAGATGGAAGACTGGGCAGTAAATGAAGGGATTTGTTGGTTTTACATCTACTTGTTCTCTTTGTAGAAATGCTAAGTGTGACCTTCTCTGTCTTTGTTGCCATTTGTACCCTTTGTCTGGTACTTTGTACCTTGTTGATTCTCTTCCCATTTGAAATGAGATGTTGGTATACCAAGGAAGCTGGCAAGGGAGCCCTGACAAAATCCTCTGGGTTACCATAAACAACAGGACTGCATGCTCAAGAAGGCTTGCTCCATCTTTTTAAGAAGTAGGCATTCTAATTCTGAGAAGGATAATGGATATTCTCTATTTAGGTGATTTGTTGTGGCAGCAACCAAATGCAAGGTCAGATAGAGTAATCATAATTATAGCACAGTTCCATATATTCCTAGAAATACATGTCTTACTCTCCATAGCTCCTAGTCATTGAACTTGGAGGGGGTTGTAGTGGATTTTTGTTTGGTTGGTTTTTGTGGTTTTTTGTTTGGTTTTGGGTTTTTGTTTGTTTTGGTTTCAAGTTTCTGTTTATTTGTTTTGGGGCTAATTTGTTGGTTTTATGATAGACTATATGATTCCAAGGAAACAAACAAAAATATCCCAAATGCTTTTTTGAGCCAGTGTTTGAGGAATAGTGGCGCCTCTCTGACTGGAGCTTCCTGTTGCTACAATACACATCAGTTCTCACCTGTCCTGGAAGATTCTGCTTCTGGAGGCGCAGAGACACATTAGAGATGTTTGTGTTTGTTTTGTTTGCTTTCATAAAGCAGTCTGGAGTTGTAAACCCAAGTGTAATCAACGTTACATGACTTTCCTGTGAATGGCATAATTACATTCACATGCCAAGAGTGAAGTGCTTTGACAGCCTCGCAACAAAATTCATTCAAAGCTCTGAGGCAAAAGAAAGAAATGCAAAATCAACTATTGTCTTTTGGTGAGAATAATAACATCTGAGACTCCATCGTGCTTATCCACCAAGTTCCATGTGGAATGGATTTTATGTGCAATAGGCTGTTTACAGCGAGCCATTTAAAATAATAGCCCGTGAGACCGTTCCCTGATGCACAGTGCTGTACCTGGAGAGCCTGCCAGATACCATCAGGAAAATGGACCATAAAAGCAATCCAAAACCTGCATTCTTAGTGGAATTTATCTGATAAATACCTTGCTGAATCCTAAGTGTTTCATTCATCTTTTTTAAGTGTGATACACTGATCTGCTTATCTGTTTAGCCTCACTGGCAGCATTCTCTCCCGAGGTTAAAACACATAAGGAAGGCACATCCATTCACTTTAATAACTGTTATCTCCCAAAGAATAAGAGCTGCAGAGTCATTAATTAAACATGATCGTTCTGGGGAAGGCCTCCTGATGAAGATGTATGTATGACTCACTTGGTGTCAGTAAACTCTATTTCAAACACAGTTTTTCATGTTTGACCATTTTCAGTGTCAGGTAAAAACTTGTCAATAAAAGAGCCTGTGCATCTAAAAGCATAATTTGTAATAGACACACAACCAATACCTTTCACCTCCTTCTGCCATCTGTAACATGCAATAATGGAATTATGACAGATGAATACTCCTACTTTTTTGTCATAGGACTAGAAGCTGGGAACATTTTTTCTGCCAACAAACTTTGTGAGAGATAGGAATTGTTTAATGTAAAATTTCTGTGTAAACCCACTACTGTGTGATTTAAAATTTTATTATAATGCCACTTCAGAAGTGAATCACAACAATTCTAGGTTTTTCTTGAAGACATTTGAAGAAAATTTTCTGAAGCAGAAAACTTTTTCAGTCAAAATCAAAATATTTCTATGTCAAGTGCAATATAAATCCCAGTTTCTTACTAGAAGTATCCAAATGTTTGATATCGATGTGTTTCTGATGAAAAGAAGTTGCATTTCTGTGAAGTATATTTGAAGTCAGAAAAGGTTTCATCTTTTTTCCTCACCTTGTTTTAACTTATATCCTTGATTCTTTCTTATGTAGATGTTCCCCTTCTGTTTCTTCATAATTTCCAACACCTCTGTCTTTCCTTTGATGTGTTTTTTCCCCATCTATAAGATATTTCTCACAAACTTAATTAAGTAGGCCTTTGTCTTCAAACTGCACAACTGGGAGATACCAGGAGCTACTCAAGTGGAAGCATAATAAAATAGAGGCACAAAGTTTTGTGCTTGAAAGTGGAAGGGCAGATATCTACTCTGTGGTTCTCAACAACAGGGTAAATTTTCCAGTCTACCTCTACCCAGTTTTAATTAATATATTCCAATAAGCAGTAAGCTGAATGTCTACTTTTGCTTCTCCTCAAGGCCAGTAGTAACTAACCAAACCCAAAGAACAAAGTGTGGGTTTATCAGTGATGCTCAGTGGATGCTGGATCCCTTAAAACTTGAGAAACACAAAGGTATCATCCATTGATGTAGTTCTGAATGTGTCCTCTGACCAGGTGAGCAGAGGGTATTTTTTATTCTATTCAGGGTATCCTTAGGCTGCCTACCTGGAAAAAGAATTTGATGAGTATGTGAATATAAAGTATATGAAGATAAAGTATGTGAATATAAAGTTGTGAATAGTTTCTAGGGTAGAAATCATTAATTCTGGCCAAGAACACAAACATCTGCCATCTACTCAATGAGAATTTTGGCAGCAGCTCCACCACTGGGTAGATGGACCAACAAACCCCATCTGATCCTGGCTATGGGGCCACGTGTGTTAATAGGAGCAATAAGGTCTGAGTGCTTTCTTTTTATCTTCCACTAAAAACACAGAGATGACATGTTTTGTGTTCCAAAGTACTCTCCTTAGACTCTTTCTCAGGTATATTCTCCTGTTCAGCAGCAGTATTGAGATTATGAGTTTCTGATGGGCAACTCTCTGCTGCAGTTATATCAACCTGAGCAGAGGGAGAAGTTTCTGAGTAAAATTGCAGGTGTGCAAGCCAGCACTTCAGAGAATCTTTTATCAGTGTATATGCCTCTTATGCTCCGTGGAAAATGATCAATAAAGTGGAGAAAGGTAAAAGAAATACCCTGAAATAGCTGGTGAGTGAGACATCAGCTGGGCTGGTGGTCTGTGGTGTGGTGCTGAAGCTCCAAATTTCCACTCAAAGATTTGAACCTCCCCCTTTGCAGAGGAGTGACCTAAATTCTAGGTCTTTTTTGTACAGTCTTTTTTTGAGGCTGACTCTTGTACTTTGGGGAAAATTCTCCAGAGATGCTGGTTTCCTTCTCATGTGGAATGTGAATCATATGGAAAATGTACCAGGGCTGTGTGGGAGTAGCTCTTCCGTGCTGAGATAGGACGCTGAGATTCAGCCCTTTCCTTTGGGAGCAGATGCCAGAGCTGTGTTCTGACTATCTTTGGTACATATGTGAATCTCCAAAAGGGCTCATTTATAAAAGGAGTAGAATATCTGATCTGAGATCAGTCATGTAGATCTAAGGGAAGGGTTTTGCCTTGAGTGTGAATTAGTCTCAAAGACAAAATTCACAGCAGCCTACTTGTTAATGAATTACAAAGTCTTTATTTTTAAACATTTTAAGTCTTCTTAAGTTCCCACAAGGAACTCGTTATGCTTTGCACTTGGAAGAAAATGGAGAAAATGAAGGTGGTGCTTTGGAGGGTGGGGAGTCTGGTTCCAATACAGATGAAGTTGGTGCAATTTTACACATGTAATGTAAATAAATGTACTGATAAACACAGCATACACCATCGGTGTCTGCATGCTCTAATCTGTGATATGATGCATATTTATGAACCTGAATATAATTAAAAGCTGGTGTTCCAAGTGTCAATCAGCCCAATTCATACACAGATCATTAGAGGAAATGCTTCTCTAGAAAGGCAGACTATGTGCAGTGTGGACCTGTGCCTGCAGGTTATAAGATTTCCCATTTCTTTATTTAGAGCTTCCTTTTATGGCTTGAGACCTGGAAGGTCCTTGAGAAGACATTAAGAAGATATTTATCTAATGAATTGCTCTTAAGTCTTGAATCAGTGTGTGGGTTTTCAGGTTTTTCTTTCTTTTTTTCTTTTCTTAATGTGAATTACAAAGCAACAGAGGCATAGTTGGTTGAATTTGGAGGACATGTTCACAAACTTTTGAAATAACTTTAAAATAGGGAAGTTTTTCAGTATCAGTAGAAATTTGAAAGAATATCTAGGCATAATAGGTTTGCTGAAAATACTCTGGAATATTATGATTTTGATGTGATGATATCCTAGCATGTAGTAGCAATCATTTCAGAGAGATTTAGGGCTCTGGCCAGTCAGGGGGCACGTTGTTATTATCAATCCCATATCAGAAGCCCTTGGGATTTTCAGGGGCTCAGTGGGAGGAGATGTGGAGTCCAAGCTGCTTGATGTGGACAGTGTGCCCAGCCTGGTTTATAGCCACCCTTGTGAGGGGGAGGATGCAGATCCTCCATCCTTTGGGAAATGTCTGGATCCGAGGCTGCAGAGCACGTGCAGCTGGATCTGCATGGGACCAGCTTTTGTGTGGTTATGGGGGAGGAGGGAATTCATCTCGCACATCTGAAATGATCTTGATTTTCATTTCAGCTTTGTGGCTCACCTTTAAGAGAAAGCAGAACATGAGCAGCTGTCCAGTGAGTGATTCTGTGCCAGCTGATGTGGAATGTGAGGTCTTTCATGTAGCTAAATGCGGTGATTTAAAACATCTGCCCATATCTCTGGTTTTTCTATTTGACTGTTGTTCCATAGTGGAAACTTCTTAATGTGATGGAGACTTTTTCCTCACAAAATCACATTTTTAGAGTTATCTTTTACTTCATTGTTAGAAGTAGCTATGCATTTTCTTGTGAATGATGGCTTATATCTCTAATAACTTCGGCAGTATGTTCTTATAGAATTCTGGTTGTTGACAACTTCTTGTATTCATGTTTTGGGTTATTTCGTTGGTTTTGTTCTTCTATAAGGAAAAGATATATTAGATATCATATTACAGTGACAGAGATGACTATGAATAGAGGAATATACCTACCTGTAGAGGTAAAGCAAAAGTAGTTTGCAAGTATAATTTTGGCGGCTTTGTTCAGGTTTGTTTTTTTTTCTTCTCTACAAATAACTGCAATTCCAATGTGTGTCTTGGCTGTTAAAAAAAAAAAAGTGAATCCTGCTGCAGAATACGTGTTCCATTTGTATGACTGTGTGGATGTGCTGTGTATTTATGTGAGGAGGGGTCTGGTCCCTTCTGCTTGCTCAGTGCTAATGACAGAAATTTGTGGAAACTGTTCACTCACCCTCAGGATGCAAAGGTCATTGTTAACTTCTGCCCACAGGGACAGCCTAGAGAATTGGGGTGGGCATGAGTTCCAGTAAATCCAGCTAAATAAAGCAAGAATTTCAATTTGCAGCCATTTTAATGAACCTTTGTGTGTTTTTCATTTTGGCCATGCACAGAGTGCTGTGCAGAGCATGAGCACAGCCAAGCCCTCTTCTGTATATTGGGATCTGCTGAGGGGGTCCCTGCTAAGATGCCCAAGCACAAATGTTCCCTCTGTCAAAAGCTGTTACTAAAGAGTAACTTCTTCAATTGACCTAATCCTAACCTTGATCACATCCAGATTTGTTGCTGCTCATAGCAAAAACTGGACCACCTTAATTTATCGTTCTTTTTTTTTGTCAGTTTGGGGACATATTATCTTTTTACCTTCAGGGAACTGTTATTAATATTTCTTTGATTTGTTAGCAGCTACCCATTTGCAATTGATGTCTAATTATTTTTTCAGGACAGTGAGTTATGAAAATATTTATATAGTTAATCAGTTACATTATTAATGGATAATGGCTAAAAATATAGCAACTTTAAAATTTTATATGGTTTATATAGTCTTTAAAGGGTTATAGGTCTTTAACTACCCAGTAAAACTATAGAGAATTTACAGATCAGTGTTCTATATAACTTAAATGTAGCAACTTAACTACTTTGAACTTTCATTACTGACTGTTGAGGCCTTTCAAAGATGACAGTGTCTATTTTACCTTTTGGCTGTTATTTTTAAGAAATCTGTGATGTGAGAGCAATGTATACCTGTATTTAGGTAACAGATTGAGAAATTGAATTAACCTGGAAAATGGTGATTTAAATGGCAAAATATTGATATATGGAGAGATATAATATCTATATAATTTACATTAAAGATATTAATAATATGCTGTTGTCAGTAAATGTATTTTGTAGTTTTCTGCCTTGTGTTGCTATGAGTGAGGAAAGAATGAATGGTGGGGGTTAATCTCCCAGTCTGTCCTAGGAGTAGGTTCTGGGTCCAATTTACCACCAAATGGGAGTAAATAATTGAAGTCTTTGTGGCCACAGGGCTGTGAGTAACAGAAATAGGAAAATGCTTGCATTTAAGTAGTGGCCAGAGCCACTACTAACCCCAATTAAGTCCTGAATAATTAGGGCTATTCTCATAACTATTCTCATAACTTCCACATCTTGTTGGGCTAGATCAACTGTCCCCAAAAACTTGCAAATTCAGATTTACTACCTGGACTTTATAAAGCAGCTGAGCTGGTGCAGGGCAGAGCCTTGGGCTGAGCAGGCAGAGCCCAGGGCTGGATGGCCTCAGATCTTTGTGTCATGGGGCTGCAGGAGCTTCCACTGCCCAGTGGTGCCATGGAGATGAAACCCTTGAGGTGGAATGAGAAAAAGCCACCTCTGTCAGCAAAGTACTGTAAGAAGTTCTGTGTTTTTCTGTTCTCCCAAAAGTCCTAAATCCAGGTCTAACATGTTCTGTTAAACAAAAAATTCAAAGGGTCATTTTCTCTCGAAAGATCACCTAGGATTTTACTGTCTGTTCAAAGTGTCTTATAAAATTAACTCTGTTCAGTCTGAGAAAAAAAAAAAAAAAA